>JACXGM010030118.1:0-13398 GCA_016801145.1 Umbra pygmaea
CACATTCCCTAGATGTCTGCACACCGGTCCGTCCTATCTCCACCAATCAGCGCCCTAGGAGCCCTGCCCACACACATGTAGCTAGCTTACCCCCCGTACATGCATGCTCAAACACATGCTCGTTCACTCACACACCAGCCAACACTGCCACAGCTATGGTAACTGTACCGACAACTGAGCATAAATTAGCGTCATGGCGATATGCAAAGCGAGGGAGCCGGCAACAATTAGAGCCTGACTAACAAGCTTTAGAGCAGCCGGGCTGAAGGCTCTACACACATTGTGATACAATTAGCCTACACGCACTCTGAACACACTCAGAAACTATGAACACACACACACCCCACCATGTGCACACTCACACAACACGCACACACACCATGTACACACACACACACCCACTCACACAACACGTACACACACACCCACTCACTACATACACATCATGTACGTACACACACACACACACACACACACACACACACACTAAATAAACAAAATTGACAGAGCGGCAGACAGACAGACAGACAGACACAGACAGACAGACAGACACAGACAGACAGACAGACAGACAGACAGACAGACAGACAGACAGACAAAGGCCAACTGGAACCAAATATGCAAATAAATACAGCCCAGGCTCCACCTGTCTGAATTCCAACTCTTTATTCTCCCTCTCTCTCTCCTGCTCTCTCTTCTTCTAATAAATCTCTCATTTGTCATCTCTTCTTCTTGTCCTGGATCCTCTCCGTCATACTCTACACATGCTCTGCCTCCTCTTCTCAACGTCTCGCATCTCTTCCTTCTTCTCGTTTATCCCTCTCCACCCACCTTACCCTCTTTCTCCTCTCTCTCACGCTCTCTCACTCCTTCCACCTCTCTCTTCCTCGAGGCGGCAACCGCAAAGGCCCATTTTAATAAATCTGCCGCTTTATTGGTGCTGAGTGCTTCTGGCCGAGATGGAGGAGGAGAGGGAACTAGAACGAAGAGGAGAGGACGGGGGGGCGGCTGTAGTCATATCATGAACAAGTGAGAACAGAAAAGGACGAACTAAGGTGTAATGGGAGTGTGTCTGTTTAAACATAAAGAGGAAGGAGGGCCCCCGCACACTCATACACACGCCTATACACATGTAGGCCTACATGCACACACAGCCTCGCACACACATTTACACACACCTTGTTCTCTAATGACAGTAATTCACTGGTCATGAGCAAATGAGTTTAAACACCCTCCCCTTAAAGGGCCAGCGCTCCATTTAACTGCTCCACGCACGTGCACACTCTCTCACACACAGCCCCACACTCACAAACCGTTTAGCAAACAAAAACACAGATGTCCACTCAATGTGCCTTTGATGTAGCATTAGCGCTGGCTAGCGTAGCAGGCTCGACAACACCACCTTCAACACTGGCAGCTGATCACACCGTAGCTCAATAAGCGAGGTCGTTTTAGTGCCTTAACATTATCAAGCTGTGGAAAACTGACTCCCTCTTTGAGTCAATAAGTGCTGCCAGTTGTTACGCTAACCATTGGGCTAGCAAAATAAATAGCCTGAGCTAGCCAATTCGCTAACGACTGAAGCACTTCTGTCTGTGGCAGTACGGAGCTGTAATGGATAGATGTGTGACAGAAGGGACCGAACAAGACTATCAGAAGAGGAGGAGAAAGAGTGGGGGGAAGGAAAGGGGGCTGCAGTTGGTGATGCAAAGCCATCAATACCCAGGCCATTTTCCTGTTCCCAGGACTACTGTAGCTTGTTGCTGGGGCAACCGCCCGACCGTCTCCATTTTACCACCGCCACTGCAACACCTTGTAGGCTTTTCAATTCACGATTCTACAATCAGAATGCCTCTTTCAGAGAGAAAACAAAAAGATAGATAGGTAGATACAGTTTTAACAAAAATACAGTTGTACAAGTTGTACAGCCTCCACAAAAATTCCAGCCAGTCTCTTTCATGGTCAAACAATGAGACAGAAAAAGATATAGATAGTGCCTTCAATTAAGACATTGAAAGATCTGTTATATCAGCTTATTAAAGGACAATCCTTGTAATGCTCATCTGAACATTGCAAATATTACTCCTCTTTAATATTTCTGAACCCATCCTTGAACATTGTTGAACACTACACTGTTCCACAAACGCTCCACAAACCAAAGCCAAATCGCGTCCCTGACAGCTACTTTGATCAGCCAACATTTCCATGTTTCACCAAAAACCCAACCCAGAGCCATAATGGCTTCTTCCTCCAGTTGAACAATTTCACATCTTAAAATGTGCAACAGATCCAAAATGGCGACCGTCTTACCTGGGCATGAGGCTGCATGGCGCTGTAAGGCATGCTCTGGTTCAGCACCTTCTGCTTCATCACCAGCATCCTCTTCTGCTCCTCACTGAGGTGAGCCGTCTGCCCTGGGATTGGTCCCTGCGTCTGACCCGGCCCGGCCCCCTGCACTCCACCTCCCCCTTGTTGCATGTAGGGGGGCATCATGGGGTTCTTGACCTGCGAACCCATTGGTGGCGTCATCCTCTGCCCCATGTGATCGACCCCCATGGCGCTGAAGTGACTCAGCGGCTTGGTGTTGTTGTACGACAACATGGCCGCCGTCTGCTGCTGCTGTTTGGAGAGCGCATTCTGTTGGGCAGCCATGTTGTTTGTCTGTTGTTGTTGTTGGTTCATCATGCCCATGTGGTTGTGACTGTTCTGGGGGAGGTAGTTGTTCATGGGTCCCGCTTTGGGGCCATTGTTTGGGGTCATCCCGGCCACTAGGGGGCCCTGAGGCCCGGGGTTGAAGGCTTGGGCTGGGTACATCATGGGGCTGTTGGGCTTGTCCTGCTGGCTGAAATGACCTGACCCATATGGGCTGGTTGGAGCCCCGACCGGCGACCAGTTAGCCTGCTGCTGCTGCTGCTGCTGTTTCTGCTGCAATAGCTTAGCGCGCTGCTGAGCCGCCATCGCTTTGAGTTGCTCTGCATGTGATAAGTCAGAGGTCACCGGACCTTGACCTCCAGGGGGGGCTCCAGGGCCATTTGGACCAGCGCCTGCCTGGCCCACCCCTTGGCCTGGGTTCATCAGAAACCCATTCCCAGGTCTGGGTCCAGCCTGCGTCTGGGCCTGGGTGGGTGTCTGAGGCGATCGAGCCACGCAGTTGGGCAGGGGAGAGCCCGACGCCATGGCGACCTGAGGCGACTGCTGCAAAGGCTGCTGGGGCGGTGTTCCGTTGGCGGCGGTGGCGAACTGAGGACCTGACGACGCTGGCCGCACCTGAGAAGAAACAGCTTCTTATGTTAATTTAGAAGTTACAGAAACCTTGAAATACAAAATGTCTCAAGCAGAAAACATGATGCCTCAGATTATAAACCCTTCAAATTTACACATTGTAAATAAATTAAGTCTGACCTGAGGTGATCCCATAGGAACCTGTGTTGCCCCTTGCGATTGGTTTGAAGCTGGATGAGCCGTGGTGGCAGGGGGCGGGTCTTGTGGTACTGGTGTCTGGTTGGCTGGCCTGGTGAACTCAGCCTCCTTTTTCTCCTCAAAGTCTTCGTTGAAGAGGTCGTGCATGTCGTCCTCCGGCACCGTATTGGCCAGCTCATCTATCAGCTCCTGCCACTCCTGGTCGTTCAGGTTGATGTCAGAGAACAGCTTGTTCTGATTGGACAGGGACGTGTCTGATGACTCGATCCCGCCCCCGTCATCCAGCGGCTCCTGTTTGAGGTCTTTGAGCAGGCTGAAACCATCTTCCAGGTCCAACGAGCCGTTGAGCTTGATGTCCGCCAGGTCTCCGTTGAGTTTGAGGTCGCCTGGACGACCCGGGCCAACGTGGTTGCCGTTCGCAGTGTTGTTGTTGTTTGCGCTGTTGTTGTTTACATTCGGGTTATTGACGTTCAGTAAGGGTTTGATGTCCATCTGGTGCAATGGGGAAATGGGAGGGACGCTGTTGTTTGGGAGGCCAGTGAGAGAGTCCATTACGCCAGGGCCTCCCGAACTGGAACCGTCTTTCCGTAACCTCTTGGTGGTGGGAGAGTAGCTCCCATCACAGATACCATTCTGGTCACCATTAAGGGGCGAGCGTGCACTGTCCAGCTTCCTCTTCACGGTCTCCTGGAGCTGCGGGGGGGAGGGAACAGAAAGTGTCAGAGAGAAGCCATTTCCATCTGATGATGAGCAGATAAGTAAGCATGCATCGTGTTCCTGATTTTTAGAGACTGGTAAAGATCATAGACCCCCAAATCAAAAGGAAAACACCTGGATCTCAGAATAGAAGGGGGTGTGGATAAGATCTTATCCTAACATGCTGACACCCGATCCTCATCAAAGCACCAACCAGAGAACAACTTAAAATCACACAGATTCAAATGTACTGGTAATCACAAATTAATCACAAGTCGCCCCTGAGATGGACCTTAGCGTTGAGGTATGGATACAGAAAGTGAAGAAACAAAAATGGTCTATTTAGTGCAACAGTAAGATGTCGAGAAACAGATGAGAAGGGGAAAGGGATGCGCCATCTATTAGCAATCACAGCAGGCTCATTTGGGCCATTTTCTAAGAAAGATCAGTACTGTACTTCAGTCTGTAGACTTCCGGCTTTAATCACCATAACCAACTCGCCTACAAAAAGAGAGATCTAAAGTTTACCTAAATGTTCTATTCATTTCACTTCTGTTATTTTCTTAAAAAGTCCCAGCCCTACTTAACCTCCAGACATCTAATTTCTCACTTTGGCAATGAAAACAAAAGTTTTTTTAATTAAATATAGAAAGTCCGAAGATAGAGGGAAACACAGTGGAGACCAAATCCCACAGCTGCTCCACATCCTCTGGAGCTCTGAGTACATTTAGGAGTAAAGTGTGGCATTGGATGGAAGACGTGACAGAATCGTAAATGTGTCGTGATTTGGACTACACTGAACAACAAGTGCACTCGCCCATCTTGTAAATGTTACCTAGGCAATTGTCTGCTGAGCCCCGGTAAGAAATTACCATAGGTGTTTTATAGCTGCGGATATGCAAACTTTTTTCTATCAATTTTTGCACTGTACCGCAATAAGTACCGTAGCCCTCAAACTGCAATACGTACGGTACCGTGGGTTAGGCATACCGTTACACCCCTAAATGTAACCGATGTGGTTTCCACCTCTTTCTTCCCTAACAATTATGAATAATTCAATCACTGTCACTGTGTCAACATTTTGCTAGCTAGCTATCCTGCAAATCAGTCACAGAGTTTTCTAATTCTCCTGCTAGTACAGATTCACCCAGTGACTGTACGTCTATCTGTATACAGTGAACTGTTACAGTCAGATAATGTACAACAGGTGGAAGCAAAACATGTGACCATGGATGCCAAAACCACATTTGAGAGGAGGTTTAAAAAGAAAAGTTTCTGGACTAGGGGAGCGTTCACAATGTCATGACAGACTGGGGATCTGGGAGTAGTCTGAACAGTATTTGTAGACAGATTGAAAAGGGGGTGCTTAGCAACCAGTCTACTCTTGAAATGTAAGGCTGCTCACGGTGAGTCTGTATGTTAACATGTCAACACTGCGTCGCTATCTGATAACAGGGGAGGAGACGAACCCAGAGGATGAGGTAGTGTGTGAGGGAGAAGGGGCAGGTAAAGGAGAAGTTGAAGATAGAGGAGTTAAGGTGAGGAGTTATACAGGGTTGTAGAAGAAGGTGAAAAGGGAGGAGAGAGGGAAAGGAGTACAAGAGGAGAAGCTCTGACAGTTGACAGAGCTTCATTGTTCACAGTCGGTAGAACACTTATTACAGCGACACCCTGCCTCTCTCGGCTTTGTGTCAGTCATTAACTACAAGACTGGAAGAGCAAGCGAGCACGGCGCGCGCACGAACACACGCGCACGAACACACGCGCGCACACCATCAAAACCATTGTCTTTGTCTTCCGATATGAACCACATTCACCAAATGTATTCCTGAGCCTTCCCATTGCATTCCAGTGATTTCCCAACCGGTCTCTGTTGCAACACTGTGATCGCAGTGACCTTTGAGTGCAGAGGTCTGTGGGTGTGAAAACAAGTGCAATAAATAAGGGACAGGATGCGGTTTGGAACACTAGCCTGTGTCAGCACACACTGCTACATTACAGCACACACACACACACTATACTCTGCTTTCCAACACAACACATCGTGTTAATGTTTCACTGTTACCAATATGTCTGACACTCATGTTAGTGTTTCACTGTTATTCACAACGTGTCTGACACTGTCATGACATTTCACCTTGTCACCGCTGGGATTCAATCTAGCAACCTCTCGGTTACTGGTCAGCTGCTTGAAGACTAGCCCTTCACCTAAAACAGATATAATGCTAGAGTAGCATTTGCTTATGTTACCTACTGGGCTGGATTTCTTAAAAAAAATGAAAGATGTAAAATTTTTATATCAATATGAAATGGGCAAAAACAATATTGTTTGTGTTTTTGAGCGTGTGTATTCTTGAGTGTGCACTGCACATGTGTATTTGTGTGTGCATGCGTATGTGTGTGGGTGGCTGTCAGTTTACATTTTTGCCCCATCTAATGACTGACAGGCTGCATAATGGCCTGGATAATAATAAACAATATAAATACAGGAGCTGTGTCGAGGCTACACAGAATGTAAATAATATAAACACAGGAGCTGTGTCGAGGCTACACAGAATGTAAATAATATAAACACAGAATCTGTGTCGAGGCTACACAGTGTGTACATAATATAAACACAGGAGCTGTGTCGAGGCTACACAGTGTGTACATAATATAAATACAGGAGCTGTGTCGAGGCTATGCAGTGTGTACATAATTTGAATACAGGAGCTGTGTCGAGGCTACGCAGTGTGTACATAATATAAATACAGGAGCTGTGTCGAGGCTACACAGAATGTAAATAATATAAACACAGAAGCTGTGTCGAGGTTACACAGTGTGTACATTATACAAATACAGGAGCTGTGTCGAGGCTATACAGAATGTAAATAGAAGCTGTGTCATACACAAACAAATGATACATTCACAAACATTCATGATACATACACACGATACATACACAGACATTCATGACACATTTGCGCAATACATACACAAATATTAATGATATTTACACACAATACATACACAAAAATTTATGATACATACACATGATACATACACAGACATTCATGATACAGTGGGGCAAAAAAGTATTTATTCAGCCAACAATTGTGCAAGTTCTCCCACTTAAAAAGATGAGAGAGGCCTGTCATTTTCATCATAGGTACACTTCAACTATGAGAGACAAAACGAGAAAGAAATATCCCGAAAATCACATGTAGGATTTTTAATGAATTTATTAGTAAATTATGGTGGAAAATAAGTATTTGGTCAATAACAAAATTGAATCTCAATACTTTGTTATATCCTTTGTTGGCAATGACAGAGGTCAAACGTTTTCTGTAAGTCTTCACAAGGTTTTCACACACTGTTGCTGGTATTTTGGCCCATTCCTCAATGCAGATCTCCTCTACAGCAGTGATGTTTTGGGGCTGTCGCTGGGCAACACAAACTTTCAACTCCCTCCAAAGATTTTCTGTGGGGTTGAGATCTGGTGACTGGCTAGGCCACTCCAGGACCTTGAAATGCTTCTTACGAAGCTACTCCTTCGTTGCCCGGGCGGTGTGTTTGGGATCATTATAATGCTGAAAGACCCAGCCACATTTTATCTTCAATGCCCTTGCTGATGGAAGGAGGTTTTTACTCAAAATCTCATGATACATGGCCCCATTCATTCTTTCCTTTACACGGATCAGTCGTCCTGGTCCCTTTGCAGAAAAACAGCCCCAAAGCATGATGTTTCCAACCCCATGCTTCACAGTAGGTATGGTGTTCTTTGGATGCAACTCAGCATTCTTTCTCCTCCAAACACGACGAGTTGGGTTTTTACCAAAAAGACTGACCATATGACATTATCCCAATCCTCTTCTGGATCATCCAAATGCTCTATAGCAAACCTCAGACGGGCCTGGACATGTAATGGCTAAAGCAGGGGGACACATCTGGCACTGCAGGATTTGAGTCCCTGGTGGCATAGTGTGTTACTGACGGTAGCATTTGTTACTTTGGTCCCAGCTCTCTGCAGGTCATTCACACTTAGTTCTGGGATTTTTGCTCACCGTTCTTGTGATCGTTTTGACCCCACGGGGTGAGCTCTTGTGTGGAGCCCTGGATCGAGGGAGATTATCAGTGGTCTTGTATGTCTTCCATTTTTTTATAATTGCTCCCACAGTTGATTTCTTCACACCAAGCTGCTTACTGCAGATTCAGTCTTCCCAGCCTTGTGCAGGTCTACAATTTTGTTTCTGGTGTCCTTTGACAGCTCTTTGGTCATGGCCATAGTGGAGTTTGGAGTGTGACTGTTTGAGGTTGTAGACAGGTGTCTTTTATACTGATAATAAGTTCAAACAGGTGCCATTAATACAGGTAACGAGTGGAGGACAGAGGAGCCTCTTAAAGAAGAAGTTACAGGTCTGTGAAAGCCAGAATTCTAGCTTGTTCGTAGGTGACCAAATACCTATTTTCCATCATAATTTACCAATAAATTCATAAAAAATCCTACAATGTGATTTTCTGGATATTTTTTCTCATTTTGTCTCTCAAAGTTGAAGTGTAGCTATGATGAAAATGACAGGCCTCTCTCATCTTTTTAAGTGGGAGAACTTGCACAACTGGTGGCTGACTAAATAGTTTTTTTCCCCACAGTACATACACAATACAGACACAACAATTAATGATACGTACACATGTGCTTCATGCACACACATTCATGATACATACACACAATACAAAAACATGCATGATACATACACACACATTCATGATAAATACACACGATACATACATACACACACATTCATGATACATACTCAAGATACATACGAACACAATGATGATACATACACACCTCTACCATTAAAAATATAGGCTGATCATTTCTTTGTCAGTGGGCAAACATACAAAAACATCAGCAGGGGATCAAATACATTTTTCCCTCACATTCATAAGGTTCACAATACCTAGATGATCCTCACACACATCATACTTGCCAACATAAAACATTGCAACAGAACCATTAGTGTTTCTGCCTGTGTGTGTGTTTACAAATCTACCTGTGTACTTCTGTGTGTGTAAGTCTACCTGGAATTTGTGTGTGTGTGAGGGATTTTCCTAAATGCTGGTGACTCATGTCAGTAATAACAGTTTGATCTAAAACAAGCCCACCTCTGAAAAAGCATGAATTACCTGAGAGACAGACACACATTTCTTGTAGCTGGAATAATGGAAGCACGGAGAAGAGAGAGACAGAGAGAGAGAGACAGAGAGAGAGACAGAGAGAGAGAGAGAGAGAGAGAGAGAGAGAGAGAGAGAGAGAGAGAGAGAGAGAGAGAGAGAGAGAGAGAGAGAGAGAGAGAGACAGAGAGAGAGAGACAGAGAGAGAGAGACAGAGAGAGAGACAGAGAGAGAGACAGAGAGAGAGACAGAGAGAGACAACTGCGATGAACAGAATGTTAAATGCTAAAGAACACAACAGGAGAGACTGTAGTGCTGTTGTCCTTTAACAGTATCTCAGCGTTCTGACATCAACAAGACGACTGCTCTTCTGTTCTGGGAGAAAAACAAGAAAGAGACAGAAGGAGGTACTGTAGCTGCTCTTCAGACATGTTCGTCTGCGAAACCAGGATGAAAATAGAAAGAAAAGACAGGAGAGAACACAACGACATGACAGAGGGAGGAAAGAAAACGGGTGAGAGAGAGAGAGAGCGATAGAACCACCAAGGAACTGTTGTTATAGCAACCCGGTCCTCTGGTGCTTAAGCGGTGTGTGTTCCTCTGTCTCTCCAGAGTGGACAGCTACACCGATGCTGTGCTGGGTAGGGCTCAACACACAAACTCACACAAACACTCCAATACAACAGGGACTGATGTTATCACCAGTGTCCTACCTGACAACCCTCAAACAGTCAAGCTGGGGATCAGAGCACAGCTACTATGTTCAGGATTTACCTTGATGCATCCAGAAACTTCCTAAAACTACAGAGACACTAATATCACACAAGATGATGATCTAATCTACAGACAATAATATCACACAGTAAGATGATGATCTAATCTACAGACACTAATATCATACAGTATTATGATGATCTCATCTACAGACACTAATATCACACAGTATTACGATGATCTCATCTACAGACACTACAGACACTAATATCACACAGTATTATGATGATCTCATCTACAGACACTAATATCACACAGTATTATGATAATACTGTTACTAGAGATAACGATGATCTCATCTACAGACACTAATATCACACAGTATAATATTTACTCTTACTACTGATAACGATGATCTGATTTATCATTAGATTCACTACAGACATTTGGAGTTCAGACACGTGTCCCATGTCCCACGTGTCCCAAGTCTGCCAGCACAATGGGGAGTTGCAAGTTTTACATTATGTAGCATTAAAACACTGGAATCGGATCGACATTCAAAAGTTCAGTCCTCGGATTGGTATCGGCAATGAAAAAGTGGTATCGGTGCATTCCTAGTAACAACACAAAGAGAACTAGATCTACAAATCATCTGCTTCATACAGTCAAAACTAGACTCTAATAATGCTAAACGTCAGTCTTGACTGTTTGATTATTGATCTCAGACATATAGAATGCAATTAAGAAAACATGACGCACATATTTTGTGGAATATTTCCTCTACGTGTCAGGAAACATTCTTTTTGCTCCTATGTTTTGCACCCTTAAAATACCTCAGTCAACTTCAGAGTGTTTTGGTTCTTTTGCAACTTTATATAAGCCCTAGTTCGATTACAACAAAAAGTAATAAAACATGTTTATAGCTCTAACCAGCTCAGATTCTCTGACAACTAAAAAACATTGATCTCTAACTGCACTCTTACTTCCCAAATCATGTTCATTTTAAAGAGACAGTGCACAATTTTCCCAAATATACATCTCAATTGAAAAACACTGTGTTCTATACAGTAAATAAGGGCTATAACATGCATTATATTAAATATTTATTTCCTTCGAAAAAATTATTTGGCCTTGCTACATTAATATGCATGTCGGTGTTCCAGGGCACAACATATGGAAAGTAAAAAATGGGGCAATGCATGAGCTAAATGTTTTAAGAGTTCTCTAAATGTTAGGTTTGCTTGCAGGCTTCACAATGTTACTTTGTCCATATAGTCATGAGTTGCAGAAACAGTTGTGGAAACAAAAACAACGGTCTCCTCACTGTATTCAAGCAGCCCTTTCAGCAGAATCTGATCAGGCCAAAGAAATTACAAGATCGTTAGGTGTTTTTATCTCTGCGGATATGCACCCATCTTTTGCCAATTAAGCTAAAAACTGATCTTTAACAACTTTTTTCAATCATTTTTTGCACTGAACTGCAAGACGTACCATAGCGTGACCCACAAACCGTAATACATACTGTACCGTACGTTAGGCGTACCGTTAAACCCCTAGTTACTAGTGATAACAATGACCTCATCTACAGAGAATATCACACAGTATAATGATAATACTGTTACCAGTGATAACGATGATCCCATAACAATAATTTGGAAGATTGTAAGATGTAAAGACGTGAAGTTATAATGATCTCAGTGAGACAGAGGAAGTGGGTCTGCAGGTTTTTGCTACAGTACTGCTGGCACAATTCTCGATTGTACTGTATGTTGACGTGTGTTGATGTTTGTGTGTGTGTGTTCCTTTATCCTAGAAGCGTGTGGCGATCCTCCGCTAGTCACTTTACCAACACTACTTCCTTCAGGCCAGTTTAAACCAGATTACTCCTAGCAACTCATACATCCTGTAACACCCTTGTCACCTACTAGGCAAGCGCGTGCGCAGCGGTGTCAACGGTTCCCACGTATTAATTTCCCTCCCTGGCGTAACTTGCACATCAGTGAGTGTGAGTTCCCAGTCTGGCTCATCAGACGGTGAAATGAGACAATTAAATCAAATACGTCTTTAATAAGTTGGGTGAGAGAGCAGTGTATGTGTGTGTAAAAAATTGACAGCACTTCAGAACATATCCTATTCAATAAAACTCAGATCCCCATTCTTTACAGAACTCGTAAACCTCTTGAAACAAATCCTACATGGTCACTGTTTGAGAAGACAAAACAAGAGGGACAAACAATTGTTGTAAATTAAAGCAGAGAAAGCAGTCACCTTCCATCCATTACCACAGTCTATAGAGCATCTTGTACCTGGAAACCCCTGGGAATTTACAGAGCATCCGTTACCCAGAAACCCCTGGCACTTTATAGAGCATCATGTACCTAGAAAATCCTGGGACTTCATAGAGCATCCTTTACCCAGAACAACCTGGGAGGTTATAGAGCATCCTTTACCCAGAACAAACTGGGAGTTTATAGAGCATCCTGTACCCAGAACACCCTGGGACTTTATAGAGAATCCTGTATTCAGACAGCCCTGGGAGTTTATAGAGAATCCTGTATTCAGACAGCCCTGGGAGTTTATAGAGAATCCTGTATTCAGACAGCCCTGGGAGTTTACAGAGCATCCTGTACCCAGAAACACCTGGGAGTTCACAGAGTATCCTGTACCCAGAACACCCTGGGACTTTATAGAGAATCCTGTATTCAGACAGCCCTGGGAGTATATAGAGAATCCTGTATTCAGACAGCCCTGGGAATTTATAGAGAATCCTGTATTCAGACAGCCCTGGGAGTTTATAGAGCATCCTGTAACCAGAAACACGAGGGAGTTCACAGAGCATCCTGTACCAAGAAACACCTGGGAGTTCAAAGAGCATCATGTACCCAGAAAGCACTGCTGCTTGGATACCTTAAACTATTGATGAGAGGGAGAGAGAGAGTCAGAAAGGATTGTAACTTCATGTGACAATAGGAAGGTTAGAAACAAGAACGCCAGAGAGCATGTTTTGTGTTGGTGTGTAAGGGTATGTGTGTGTGTGTGTGTTTGTGTGTAAGGGTGGTCCCTACACAGAAGAGACAGACTGGCGGGCATGCACACAGCACCAACCCACACACACAACATTCCGGACACACCCACAGTCTGTGTGTGCGCGCCTGTGTGTGTAGTACTTCTTTCCCTACTTTTTCACAACCAAAATTGCCCAAAATTTCAAGGCATTAACCCATTGGTGCCGGATGCTGCGCGGCGCAACATCACGTCTCCCGCCGGTTGCTGCATTGCGCAACATAGACCCTCCTGCCGGCTGCTGCGCGACGCAGCATTTTGTATTTGTCATCGTTTTTATGACGCGTGAAGCATATAACATACTGTCATTGGTTCAAATAAACATGCGATGGGTCTTGTTGATTTTTT
>JACXGM010030119.1:0-13434 GCA_016801145.1 Umbra pygmaea
CTTTGCGTAGTTGTTAGTTTTAAGTTATTATCAGGGAAAAAACTCATACAATTAGTATCTGTTAAAGGTACTGGAGAAGACTGGAAGGAGAACATCTGTTTGAAGTATTTTACTTCCTGCTCTAGTATTTCATTTGGCGAGTCATAAGTGGATCCTTCATTAGTGACTAATTTCAATACATTCTTCTTGGTGGCATTCCCATGTTTAAGATTTAAGAAATAGGATGTGCATTTTTCTCCATATTCCATCCAACTTGCTTTATTTTTATAATAAATTATGTTTGATCTTTCTTGTATGAGTTCCTCCATTTCTTTTTGTTTGTCCTCCAACTAGGACTGACTTGTTAATTTAGCCTCATAATGAGGATTAACTTGTTACTTTAGCCTCATGATGAGGACTGACTTGTTACCTTAGCCTCATGATGAGGATTAACTTGTTACCTTAGCCTCATGATTCGGACTGACTTGTTAATTTAGCCTCATGATGAGGATTAACTTGTTACCTTAGCCTCATGATGAGGACTGACTTGTTACCTTAGCCTCATGATGAGGACTGACTTGTTATCTTAACCTAATGATGAGGACTGACTTGTTACCTTAGCCTCATGATGAGGATTGACTTGTTACCTTAGCCTCATGATAAGGATTGACTTATTACTTTAGCCTCATGATGAGGATTGGTTTGTTACTTTGCCTCATGATGAAGATTGACTTGTTACCTTAGCCTTGTGATGAGGATTGACTTGTTACCTTAGATTCATGATGAGGATTGACTTGTTACCTTAACCTCATGATGAGGATTGACTTGTTACCTTAGCCTCATGATAAGGATTGACTTTGTACTTTAGCCTCATGATGAGGATTGACTTGTTAACTTAGCCTCATGAAGAGGATTGACTTGTTACCTTAGCCTCATGATAAGGATTGACTTATTACTTTAGCCTCATGATGAGGATTGGTTTGTTACTTTGCCTCGTGATGAAGATTGACTTGTTACCTTAGCCTTGTGATGAGGATTTACTTGTTACCTTAGATTCATGATGAGGATTGACTTGTTAACTTAGCCTCATGATGAGGGTTGATTATTTAACCTAGCCTCATGATAAGGATTGACTTGTTGTCTTAGTCTCATGATGAGGTTTAACTTGTTACCTTAGCCTTATGATGAGGATTGATTTGTTATCTTAGCCTCATGATGAGGACTCTTTTCACTATTAAATACAGGCTTTGTATTTGTAAGAGTACAGTTTGCTTCTTTTAAAATTTTGGTTGGTATATTGACAAAATGTTGACTTCTCTGTATTATTTGGTTTATTTCTATGTATTTTTTTAATTATTTTGCCAAAATTCAGCTTGTTTAATTTAATTAGCACATTTCTCCCTTTTTTTGGACCCTACATTAAACCTCCACATAGGGCAGTTGGTCATTCTGTAAATGATAATATTTTTGAGCTATGTTTTAATTGTTATTATAACTTTCTCAGTTCGACAGCCAAGCAGATACGATATAGATCTTATTTTTAATCCGAGATGATAATTGGATTCAGCAGGGTCTGTTCCTTTAGTTCCTAGTGTAAAAGTGAGAATTTGTATCATTATCTTCTTTCAGAAAAATCTTTTTTTTGTCTTCTTTAGAAATAGGATCTTTAGATGATGTTGCAGACCCTTTTTTGTAGAACACAGCTCATCCTCACTCTGCCTCATCTTTCTTCTCAGTTCTCGATCTCTACCTCTGCAATTTTCCTCGATCTCACCCGCCTCTCATATCTATCCCCTTCTAGCATCCTCTCTCTCCTTCGCCCCCCACCCCCTCACTCACTCACTCCATCTGTTGGCTCCTACGAGATGTTTCATTAACTCTCATTTAATATAACGTTATTTAGTTTAGAGCACAGTGACTCAGAACCACTCTGCTGGGATTGCAGGGTGTGTGTGTGCATGAGCGTGTGAATGTACACGTGTATGAGACTGTTTGTGTTTGTGTGGAAACACTGGTGGGGTGTGTGTTTAAGGGTGTACAGTATATATGTGTGTGGATGCGTTAGTTTCTGCCTGACGGCAGTGCAGACATTTTCATTTCCCAAGTCTGTGTTTATCTTGCCTTACTGTCTTTTGGAAACCAGAAAAAAACATACTATCGTGCCATGGCAGTCATCGCAGAGAAGAGAGGAGAAGAGAGAGAAGACAAGGAGACTAAATGGATGAGAGTAGAGAGGGAAGAGAGAGAAGAGAGGGAGGAGAATGGAGGTAGGAGAATAGCATGAGGAGAGGAAGGTTAGAGAACTATGAAATGAAAAATGCAAAAATACAGAGGAGACAGAGGAGAAGGAAGGGATGAGGGAATTGGATAGGATTACAGAAAAGAACGAGAAGTTCTGCAAATGATACAAAGACATTTTAGACAATTGGGTGCTTACAACTTTGTGGCAATAATTTGTGGAAGGCCCTTTCTTGTTCCAGCATGACGGGTGCCCCTGTGCACAAACGGGTTCCATGTAGACATGGTTCGACAGGTTTCGTGTGGAGGAACTTAAGTGCCTGGACATAGCCCTGACCTCAACCCCATTCAACACCTTTGGGGTGAATTGGAATAGTTTTTGTGATTGCCTTTTGTCCCACATCTGTGCCTGACCTCACAAATTCTTTTTTAGCTGAATAGGTACAAATAGGTGCAAATTTCCACGGATATAAAACCAAATGATCTTGTGGTAATATTTCCCAGAAGAACATCAGCTGTTATAGCCACAAAACGGGGGGAGGGGGGGTCTGCACTTCAACCTCATGTCCACTGTGTCCTTTCAAACTAAAAAAGAGTGCTAGATTCCAATAAATGATGGTGCTCACTGTATATCTAAATTAGTGTTGATGAACCTAAATACAATAACATGGGCATGTTCAAAAACTCATAGATTTGACCATACATTTTGTTAGATCAAAGTTTCGACAGTGCACCAATGGCAGTAACCTTCCTCTTATCCTCCACGGTCTGAATCCCGTTACCGCATCAGTAGTGATGGTAATTAAGAAGCAGGTCCAATTCCAAATGGACCTCTAGTATGCCTGTAGTTTCTAGGTCAGCATTGATCCTTTGATTGGATTCATTCTTGCCCCTTTGAGCTATTGCCAAACCATTCAGTCGTAACCCCCTTCTCATATCCTTGCCTCCTCTCACCTCATTTCCTCTGTCTTTTCCCCTGACTATAAAGAGGTGAAGACAGTCCTGTTACTTTACAATTGATTTGTGTTGTTTTGATGGAGGCTTGTTGTTAATCATTCTCAGTCGATATGTAAAAGAGTTGGATGTAGCTATAGTTTTTGGTAATACGTTGAAGTTATAGTATTTGTCCAGAACACCATATGGGGCATAAACCAACCATGAACGTAAATGTGAGTGATGCAGGCACTTTCTTGGACTGATCCTCCAATAAACTCACACTGAACAGCAGCTAAAGTGACACTTGCAGGCATTTTTAGCTATTTGTTGTTTACAAGCAAGTTTAGCACATGGAGATGTGTGAAACTTGCTCCAAACGTGTAACATTTTTAATGGTCACATGCATTATATACACAAGGCACAAATACATTCTTACTTTCAGGCACCTGCACAAAAATAATATATTAATCTGAGTACCCAAGTCTACACAAGTCTTCAGCAGGCCTCTAAGTGTTGTAATGGCTCCAGCCCTAAATCACATGAAATACGTTCTGAGGGAACTATTTTGTAAATCCGAAATATGTGAAATATGAACGTATGAGAGGGTCAATTACGTTTGTAGGGAACTAAATTGAACACTCGAATAACGTTAAATATGAACATATGAAGATCATGACGTAGCATGTAAATAGCGTGTTTTTTTCTAGGGTGGAGGTTAGGGATGGTGGATGGGTGTATAAATCCACGTCTTGCATGCCAGTGTTCGCAAGTTCAAATCCAGACTGGCACTTTGCGTGTGTTTTGTTCTACATTGCTTGCGTCATGCAGACACGCGATTATCGGTTTTTGTAATGTTAACCCTAACCTTAATTCTAACCTTAACCTCAGTAACGTCATATCTAACCTTAACCATTAGTAACCTCATGCCTAACCTTAACCGTTAGTATCCTCCTACCTAATCTTAACTGTGAATGTTGCAATATAATTTAGAACGCCATGGAATGTGTGGAATGTTGTAGCATAAATCCGCTAAACGAAATGTACCGGAGCAACGTAATTGAAATACAAATATAGCCTAATAACGAAACGTGCAGTTCTAACGTAAAAACCCAATAATATGTTGGCATATAACGTAATTCAGGTTTTTAAAATAGTTTCCTGAGAACGTAATTTGGGAGAAATTCTGAGATGTACGGTTGAATGGCTCATAGGCGTTACATAATAATTGATAATTATGATTTATATATATATATATATCACACAGGATTACATTTTAACACTCCAGTGTGGTTAAGATTTGTGTTAACGTTAAGCGTAAGGTTAGATATTATTAAAGACTGAGAAAACTATGCTCATGTGCACATTTCATGTAATGTGAGGTTCGCCCTCTCTTTTTAATCAACCAATCAAATAATTTCTGCCTCCAAGGCTGATCTGCCAGGAGAACACTTTTCAAATACTGAAACTCTTATGAGTGTTGTAATGGTTAAGACACTACAGACAGTTGTTGCGAAGCAGTGCCCCACTGGCTTAAATTCTGTGTGACCTCTAACCAATAACCATAACCTTAATAAACACACAATGAACATAACCACTGAATTGACTTTGCTTCGGCTTAAAACAATCTAAACCTGACCTAAACAAGTTTGGTTTTGTTACTCACCAGTAGAAATGTGAAGATCTTTCAGGTCCTTGAGAGAATTAAAAGTGAGTGATGGCCATTAAATTACCCATGACAGCTGGCTGTAGCTAGTTTAGACAGGTTTATTAATTTTAGCCTGTTAGCCTGCTAGCGTAGGGGTAATCAATTCACTAATGACGATTATGACATAACAATCAATGCTTTAGACGATAACCATCTGATCACATTTTTTACCTTGCACCAGCTGCATTGTTAATGACATATGATCCTATTCACTGTTAAACAGTCAGGATTATTTATTATTTTTATGAAGAATGGCATGTTTAATAACCACTGATGATGTGGCCAATAAATTACCAGTAAAACGTAATTTCTTTGGCAGCAGGAAGCGACACAGTAAAATGGTAGGGCTATTAAATGATAACTGACTGGCTAAATTATGTCATAGTGTATTATACTTTAATCTGCTAACATTAATCATCTCAAATAAGAATTGAGGTAGGAATGTTTGGGAGTGGTCTGAAACTGATCCCTTTATCATCGGCCTCTTAACCAAAACATCTCAAGGTGATATCACCATGGGAAGCAGGACCCACAGCCAAAATACAGCCTTCTGATCAGTAAGCCCTGATATATAAATAGTATTTTCAGCCAGACATCAAGATTCCACACTGTCAAACATTTTAAAACACTCTGGAAATTGTGTTTTGATAAAAATGTATACCATGGTGGCATTAAAGTAAATTATTGTAAATAAGAGGGAGACCTACTGAAAATGCACAGTATGGAAGTTATTTGTCAGATAAGATGTTACAATATTTGTAAGATTAAACAATTATATGGCTATTGATTTCATTTCTCAACAGCAGTAGTGGAAAAGTTAACATCGATGACGGATGAAAAATGATCTAGTGTGATAACTACCCATCCTACATGCCACGTTTATTAACTGGCTATCTTGTTACTCTGTTGTCTATCATCATTTTATAGGCTAGGGGCCTACCTCCAGAAATAATACTTCTCTCCAGTGATTCATTTGTAATTTTGGAGGTACGCCAGAGGAAGGATCGAATTAATGAATGAAATAAAATAGGAAAACAATGCAGCAGAGTAGCAGACCGATGACCCAGCAGGGACATTCGCTTTAGCTCTGACGGATTTGTGTCTTACTCTAAATGTTTTGGGGATGTTCCTACAGATGTTCCTCATTTAATTTAAAGGCACTCATATTGCGTCAATGTATGGTACATTACAGTCGCTTCTACACCTGCCGAGTTTGGTCAATTTAAAACGAACCCTAGAGCTTTTGGTCGGATTGTCTGGTTCATTTGAGTTGGTGTGAAAGCTCATCCAAACTCTGGTGCGGATCAAACAAATGAACTCTGGTCCGCTTGAAAATAGGGGTCTAGGTCCGTTTCCAAGTGAACTACAGTTCAGTTCACTCTAGGTGTGAACACGATCCGACCCAAATATAGGAAGTGAACCAAACAACTTTGTATTAATAACATTTCCTGTTATTAGATTATATTTCTGGAGTACTGTGATCGCAACGTTGTGATGTTTTTCTGTTTGGTAACTTTACTCATCCTACTGTAGAATCAGAATAACATTTTTAAATAAATAGCCTATTTGTGTCAAGTGAATTTCCAGAATAGTCTTGTAATAAGCAGGATAATGCAGAGCGAGTGGGTCATCGTTTTGCGTCGGGTTTCATTCGAAATGACCAGTGTTTTTTTAAAAGTCTGTTCCCTGTAGGATCGTGTTTTCTCCTCTTACAATGATTAGCACTCTGCTTCGTAGTTAGGGATTGGTTTAGTCACATGGATTTAGAGGTGTAATGTTGATAAAGAACGATACGCTTGTGTTTCTGTAAGTCTGATCATGTTATCGGTATAACCTACCACAAACACTGTAAACACGTGAATATACAACAGTGTGTGTTCTTTGATATAATTTTTTCTACACACGCTAATGTTATATAGCTAATACCTCCAACAAACAAAATAATATTCTTCTAGAATTCTGCCATTTCTAGACAATTTTATTTGGATTATTTTCTGAAAGACCATGCCACATAACTGCTTCAGAAAAATATGTGACACCCGATTCTTTATGAAAAAGGAGACCAGAGGACTATGCTTGGAGAAGTTTTGTGAAGTACTGCATTCCTTGTTACAAACCAGGAGACTCAAGTCATCGCAAACAAACCGGACAAGTTTGAGAATTATGGAGCCTTTCACGGGCAAATGCAAAAATGTGACCACTGTTGATGGAAAAGGAAACAAGCTTTTTGGGAACTTTGAAAAAACAGAGACAGGAGCTGCATCACTGTGTGCAAAACACAAGCAGAGCTCTCCAGAACAGTGATGGAGATCAGAAAGTGGTGAGAAAATGAAACACTACGATCACACAGTATGTCAACATTACATAATAAGCCTAGCCATCTAAATTAACATATCCAATTCATTATACCCAATTTATTATTATATGCAGAATGACACATTGTTTTCAATAATTGTGTCTCCTTCAATAGTGAGGTATGCATGAAAAATACTGAGCAAAAAACTCACCTTAACTTTTAGAATTTTGTTGTCTGAAAGATGGCACTGGCTACAAAGTCAGTATGAATAGTACTTGTTTGTAGACCACATTATTTGGCTTATTCTAAATATTCAAATGTCATAGATGAGAACGATTCCCTCTAATGTGTTTGGTTATCAAGCATCTGTGTATAGCCTACCACAAATATTGCGCAACACATGATCTGGAGTGAAAAACCCATTTCTACAGACTCTATTGTGATATAGCAAATACCTCCAACGAACTAAAACAATATTCTTCTAGAATTCCGCCATTTTTAGATTTTTCAAAATTTCAGAAAGACCATACCACATAACCACTTCAGAGAGATTATGTGACATGGGCATTTAGATGAAAGATGAGGCGAGGACTGCGTTACTTTTTGCAAACCAGGAGATAACATACAGTTGTATGCAAAATTTAGGCACCCCTGTGCATTTCCAGGATTTTCATCTATAAATAATTGGGTGTTTGGATCAGCAATTTCATTATGATCTATCAAATAACTGAAGGACACAGTAATATTTTGGTAGTGAAATGAGTTTAATTGGTTTATTTCCGATTGCTAAAACACTAAAAGGGAATGCTCAGACCAAAGCGTCGAAACCGTAACGTTTGCATGCATTTGGTACACTCAGGCACCAAATGAATAAACACAATGTCGGCATGGCACCGTAAACAATTCTGTAACACACGGTGCAAAACACTACACACATCGTGCATGTGTTACACACATTGGCCAATGATGAAACACTCTGCAGTCAGCACGTCCATTCAATAGTTAAAACACACACGACATTAGCAACACTCCCGCACACACATCGTAAAACACTTAACCGGTAATTGAACACCAATCAGTTACAGCTGTAGCCCTATAAATGGAACTCAGGTTTGCGCACCTGTCGTGAGACAATCGCAAATATGGAGGCCGAAGGACCAAGGGGAAGGAGAAGACGAGGAAGAGGAAGAGGAGAACGAAGAAGAGATGGAGGAAGAGGAAGAGGAGAAAGAGGAAGAGATGGAGGAAGAGGAAGAGGAGAACGAGTAAAAGATGGGGGAAGAGGAGAACGAGGAAGAGATGGAGGAAGAGGAAGAGGAGAACGAGTAAGAGATGGGGGATGAGGAAGAGGAGAACGAGGAAGAGATGGGGGAAGAGGAAGAGGAGAACGAGGAGGAGAGGGAGGAAGAGTAGGAGGAGAACGAGGAAGAGATGGGGGAAGAGGAAGAGGAGAACGAGGAGGAGAGGGAGGAAGAGGAAGAGGAAAACGAGGAAGAGATGGGGGAAGAGGAAGAGGAGAACGAGGAGGAGAGGGAGGAAGAGGAAGAGAACGACAACAACCTGAAGGGGAACCACGCATTCACCGCACAACTGTCACTGACGACATCAGGGCCACTGTGGTGGATCACATTATGAACCATGGCCTGACAATGAGGGAGGCCGGGCAGAGGGTGCAGCCCAACCTCAGTTTTGTACGAGCATTGTACGGACATTCCGACAAGAAAACAGGTATGTCCCAAAGTAGTTATACCGGACCGTACAGTACCCATCAGCGTTCTGGTTGAATCTGGTTGTACAGTATTGTCACGTCTTCAGGAAGGTAGAGACAGGAGCGAGGTACAGATAATCCAATATACTTTATTTAACTCAAAATAACACTGCCTCGTGGGGCAAAGCAAGAATACGTCATATAATCCAAACGGGGAGAACGAGAAACATGAAGACGCCACAGGAAACATTGACCGACAAGAGACAAGGGGAGAACAACCATGCTAAATACTACACACTATTTACTAACTCACCCCATCTGTGTCTAAACAATGACATCACCCTATACCAGAACTAGACACAAGAGGGAGGCAGAACAACACATACAGAGGAATCACAAAGACAATACATGAAAACCCCAACTCATATGTGACAGAATCCCCCCCCAAACGCCCACAACACCGAGGTGGGCAAAACAAGGAACCTGGGGTCAGGAGGGACAGAGGGCGGCCCGGGGTCAGGAGGGACAGAGGGCGGCCCGGGGTCAGGAGGGACAGAGGGCGGCCCGGGGTCAGGAGGGACAGAGGGCGGCCCGGGGTCAGGAGGGACAGAGGGCGGCCCAGGGTCAGGAGGGACAGAGGGCGGCCCGGGGTCAGGAGGGACAGAGGGCGGCCCGGGGTCAGGAGGGACAGGCACGGGGACGGTGGCAGGGAATGGCACGGGTACGGTGGCTGGCAAAGACACTGGAACAGGGGCTGGCAAAGGCACTGGAACAGGGGCTGGCAAAGGCACTGGGACAGGGGCTGGCAAAGGCACTGGGACAGGGGCTGTCAAAGGCACTGGGACAGGGGCTGACAAAGGCACTGGGACAGGGGCTGGCAAAGGCACTGGGACAGGGGCTGGCAAAGGCACTGGGACAGGGGCTGGCAAAGGCACTGGGACAGACAGGGGGTCAGGGAGCCCGTAGACAGGCAGACCAGGAGGGCTCAGGACAGGCAGGTCAGGCAGCCCGGGCAAAGGCAGGTCAGGAGGCAAGGGAAAAGGCAAGTCCTGAGGCCAGGGGTCAGGCAGTTCAGGTGGCCAGGGCGGCAGGGCGTCAGGGAGGTCTGACGATGAGTGTCCGGACGGGGGTCCAGACGTCAGCGACGGGGGTCCGGACAGGGGTCCAGGCGTCAACGGCGGCTGAGCAGGGGGTCCCGACTCTTCCCAGGAGGCGTCCTCGCCAAACCCTGGTGGCGGAGGGAGGAGTAGGACTTCCAGGCCGGTGGCAAGGAGGGGCCCAGGCTGTTGGCAGACTGCTGTAGGCTCAGGTGGTAGGCAGACTTCAGCCGAAGGCTCAGGTGGTGGGCAGACTGCTGGCTGAGGCGCTGGCGGTGGGCAGACTGCCGGAGGCTGTAGCGGTGGGCAGTCTGCAGGAGGCGGCTGTCGCCACCCCACATAGCCCCCCCGAAAAGTGACTTGGGGAGACAGTCCACCATAAGGAGCGGGAAACCCCTAATAAGGGCTGGCATCTCCTCCTCATCCCTGTCACACCACTGGGGAACTGGGTTGGCAACTGTGGCAGTAACTGGGGCAGTAACTGGGGCAGTAACCGGGAGCCTAGGGGCAGTAACAGAGGCCCTAGGGGCAGTAACAGAGGCCCTAGGGGCAGTAACAGAGGCCCTAGGGGCAGTAACAGAGGCCCTAGGGGCAGGTACGGGAGGCCTATGGGGACTAGTACTCCGACGGGGGGCCCTATTCAGCGGACCACTGCCCTGATCCGGAGTGCTAGGAGGACTGGGGACGCTAATGGGGAAGTAGGAAATCCTACCGGAGGGAGTTAGAACCAACAGTCAGGCTCGAACCTGTGACTATCATGACAGACTGTTGAGCAACGCAGCAACTTAGCCCACTGCCACGTGGACCCCCAGATCAATAATGTTTGGAACGCTGCACTTTCCTTGCCTTGGCTCTTCCACTCCACTCGGGGGGTATGTCCCACTCCTCCTCCTCTTCGTCCCAGGATTCCCCTTCCTCTTCCTCCGAGAACCGGTCGTCATCCTCCACCTCCATGGGGAAATACTCCTCGTCGGAGCTGTCGATCTCCCACATGGAGGCGAGTCGGACCGGCTTGGCCGGCTGCTTTCTCTCCCTGTCATGGGGAGACAGAGAGTATGCAGCCTGCGTTCCCCCAAACAACAGTCCCCCGAGAGAGAGGGCTAAGCTCTCCTCAGGTCCGTGGCGGATCCCTCGCTGTCTCTTCATTTAAAAGGTCGGTCAATCTGTCACGTCTTCAGGAAGGTAGAGACAGGAGCGAGGTACAGATAATCCAATATACTTTATTTAACTCAAAATAACACTGCCTCGTGGGGCAAAGCAAGAATACGTCATATAATCCAAACGGGGAGAACGAGAAACATGAAGACGCCACAGGAAACATTGACCGACAAAAGACAAGGGGAGAACACCCAGGCTAAATACTAAAACACCCTAATTACTAACTAAATCCATCTGTGCCTAAACAATGACATCGCCCTATACCAGAACTAGACACAAGAGGGAGGCAGAACAACACAGACAGAGGAATCACAAAGACAATACATGAAAACCCCACCTCATGTGTAACAAGTATGTCACCACGTAGGGTGAATTGTCCCAAAATGGGACACTGCCTAATGTGGGACAACTAAGGTTTAGTGTTAGTAGGTCCCCCATAAATACATGAATGTCAGTGAAACTATTGGTTAACCATAGCTGTGGTGTCATGTGATCAAAATGTTATCTATTCTGAATGTGTTATCTGCCATGTACAGTATGCTTTATATCGCAATATTTAACAAAAATCTTGAATGCAATAATTCTCCCACATTAGCGCAATTCATCCAACAGCATGACGATGTGGGATGGGAAAGAACCTTACCAACACTGATCATGCATTGTTTGCAGAACCACCAGGCGACCTGTTGTGGGTGGGAGGCAACGGTTGTTCAGCCATGCCCAGGAACTAGCCGTTGTCGACCTTGTAGTGGAAAACAACACAATCACCTTGCGCCAACTACGTGAGCACATCCTTGCTGATCACGCCATATTCCATGATGTCCACAGCGTCAGTACGACGACACTCAGCCGGGTCCTGTGGGAACACCACGTCAAAATGAAGCAGCTGTACAGGGTTCCGTTCGAGAGGAACAGTGTCGGGGTCAAGAACCTTTGCTATGAGTATGTGCAGGTGAGTGCCACAATACCACACTAATGGCAGTCCACATAGATATATATATACCATGCAGGCACCCCCCTTCTGTTGGTTGGAGGGACACTGTCGTGTATGTAATGCTGTCCGAATGTGTCCAACCCAATCCACAGTCCTTGTGTGACATAGATGCTGTACTGCTGTGTTCAGGGACACACCATATTGACATGTTGGTGTCTGCATGTTCTGTTACAGACTGTCATGGGCTTCGATGCAGCAGCGGAGCCGCACAAATATATTTACATCGAAGAAGCTGGGTTTAATCTAACAAAAACCAGTCGGGGCCGAAACATCATCGGCCAAAGGGCCATTGTGAACGTCCCCGGGCAGCATGGGGGCAACATCACCATGTGTGCTGCAATTAGTGGTCAGGGGGTCCTCCATCACCATGCCACCCTGGGTCCTTACAACACTGCACACATACTGACATTTTTAGATGCACTTACATGCCATAGTCACACAGGACGGACCAGGGCAGCCCCTGTTCGTTGTTATCTGGGATAATGTCCACCGGGCTGCTCTGGTCCGGGACTGGTTCGCCAATCACAACCTATTCACAGTGCTGTACCTGCCCCCTTATTCCCCGTTCCTTAACCCGATTGAGGAATTCTTTTCAGCATGGCGGTGGAAGGTCTATGACCGCCTACCACATGCACGCATGCCGCTCCTGCGAGCAATGCAGAAGGCATGCGGAGACATCGAGGTGGGGTCAATCCACGGGTGGATACGCCACGCCCGCCGATGTTTTGCCCGTTGCCTTGCAAGAGAGAACATCGCCTGTGATGTGGACGAGGTGATGTGGCCCAACCTCAATCAACGGCGTGATCCCTAAGTTGTAATGGGAATTGTGTACAATGTATCACTGAGGCTTGGTTGCGGGAATTAAAATGGTTTAAAAACTACAAATGACAGAAGTGTCTTGAGTAAAGTTGACCAGTGTGTTGTGTCTGTTTGACTGTTTATTGTTCATGTGCATGTGTGTTAACTATCGATCTGAAGAGGGACTTTTGAAGTCAGAGTGTTAAGTTTTGATTGCAGATTGGCGTTTTGATTGCAGAATGGCAGTTTTGACATGGTAGTTCAATGTTAATCTTCAAGTGTTGTGTAAAGCATTCTTGTGTGTTGAGTTTTGACACAATGAGCCAAATTATGCATTTTGGGCCTGATTTACTAACACCAGCGCAGTTTGCACTGCGTCTGTTTATGCGAGTTCGGTAATTGCGCACGCTATGCTTCCACATTTAGCGTGGTATTTATCAAACCCGATACCCATTACGCAATCAGCGCATACTCCGCCCTCCATTAGCGCGCCTCTAAAAGCGCAAACAATGGCCCCGTATGTAT
>JACXGM010030120.1:0-13407 GCA_016801145.1 Umbra pygmaea
GGGCATTTCCTCCAATACGACTAATTTTAATTTTGTAGCGAGTAACGACTTTGTTTTGGAAAATGTAAAGAAGTAAAAGTATCAATTTTTGTAATAAAATGTAGTGAAGTAAAGTACAAAGTTGGCAGACAGATACATACTCAAGTAAAGTACAGATACACGAAAAAAATACTTAAGTACAGTAACGAAGTATTAATACACCACTGGACGTTATGGCCTCGGAACAGCTGTTTTTGTGAAAATATGCTAACTATTGTGTCATAACCTCGCGACTTACTGTCACACAGTGGAGAAATTACCGTAAAGCCCTGGAGAAGCGTGCAGGCAATCGGGGGGACGTGGAGGCATACATTCAAAATGGCAAAATAATCAGAATACTTACCAAATGTTGCTCCTGCTCCTACGCTCATGGACAACTCCTACTCACACTCTCCCTTCTCTGCAAGAGGCAAGCTTTGTAATGATTCAGATTTCTTTTGGCAAACCTACAAGAAGTAATACAACGTTCACGTTGCTCATGTCACATCTACGTTATCACGCTCAGCTTGAAGCTGCGCAGTACGCTCAGCTATCACCGAAAAAGTGCTTCTGATTGGCTTAACTTACTCTCCATAGGAATGAATGGTGTGTGTTTGTCCATCCATATACTGTCACTGAGTATACCACTCAGTACCAAACCAGCTCCCAGAAATTGGAGCTCCTACGTGGGGAGATTCTGTGGCTAACAAGCAATCACCTTCTGTTAAAATTCCATAGACTCCCATTCATTTTGGCGTTACTTTGACAACAAATTACTTATCATCTGAAGCGTTTAAAGACTCTTTGTCCATTGTTTATTTCTAAAGAAACATGACAATGTATAAAAGGCTCCATTACATTGTGTCTTATATTCTGGCCCCGTAGCAGCCGTTATTGTAAAAATAGGCTAACGATTGTGTCATAACCACGTGACTATCTGTTGCACAGTAGAGAAATTACTGTATAGTCCAGGAGAAGCTTGCAGGTAATCGGGGGGACGTGGAGGCATACAGTCAAAATTGCAAAATAATCAGAATACTTACCAAATGTTGCTCCTGCTCCTACGCTCATGGACAACTCCTACTCACACTCTCCCTTCTCTGCAAGAGGCAAGCTTTGTAATGATTCAGATTCTGGCTTTTTCAGTGTTTTTAACTAAACCTGATGTCTCTTATTGGCCACTTGTCCTTTGGACAAGTAGGCCTGGTATTTTACTTGTCCGATAACAAAAACTACTTAGAAGAAATTTCAGGTATTGTAATTAACATGCATGTCTGTAATAAACATTCATGTCTGTAAATCTGCACAGCAAATTCTGGAGTGTTCATTTACATTTAACCCTCAGTGTTTATATAGTTCTAATGGAAAGTTAAGTGAACACTTACAGTACTATTAATATTTTAACATGTTAATAGTATTAAATCTGGATTGTTCATTTCTAATTTGTGTATTTCCCAGCATGTCTTCCTAAGTAAATGTGACAGATAACATACTAGAGTGTGTTTTTTACAGTTCTTGTACCACAGTCTCTGTCACAATTTGAAATCAAACTGAAAGGATATCCAACAATGGTAATATTTTATCACCCACAATCTGCATTCAATAAAACTGCAATGGTGATGTACTTACAAACTTCACAAGACTACCGAAACTACATTGACGGGAACACTAATCTCAGTAATGTTTGCAATCAATAATACCACTTATGGTTTGTATTAGTTTTGAAGAGTAAAAAAATAATTAATATCTAGACCACTGCATTTTCGAGAAACTACAAATTTCGATTGCACTCAAGTCGTCACTCGAGCAATTTTCACAACCTGTGATTTAAAAATGTGGTTGCAGCTATTGACGCCTTCTTTTTTGTGCAACATGTGGTAGGATGAACCGTGTGGGTCCCACTCGCCATCCCACAGATCTGGCCAAGGAGTTGGGGAGCTGGTGACAACAGGCCGGATTAAAATTTTAAGAAAATTGGGATGGGGAGGAAAAAGGTTCAGCAGCGAGCCCTGCATGCATTATCCCGTAATTACATTTCCATATGTTGTGCCCTAGAAAAAAGAAATAAGTGATAATGTAGCCAGGCCAAGTAATTTGTTTTGAATGAAATGAATATTTGATATAATGTAATAGTCCTTATTTATTACAAAGAACATAGTCTTTTTCAATTGAGATGTATATTTTGGAAAATTGTTCATTGTCTCTATAAAATTACCAATTTGGGAAAATATAAAACCAAGTTTACTTCTGTAAAGAGACACAGGTAAATAAACAATATGAGTTAAACAAATCTACAGAATGAAATGGTATTTGACTAGTAATGCTACTGTAATTAATGAAGATAAATGGAGAACAAATGCATGTGTTCACAGTGCATGTTTACTGGCACAAAAATGCTACACGCTGAGTGTTTCCTGGCAAAACTTACACACGTAAAAAAAAACTGTGAAATACAAAAACTCCTGTGATTTTGACTGATACATGACTAATTGGGAAGAGCATGCAGCTGGATAACTAATCAGGAAGATTGATTGGTTCGAACTCAGTCAT
Organism: Umbra pygmaea; assembly: GCA_016801145.1. Classification (NCBI taxonomy): domain Eukaryota; kingdom Metazoa; phylum Chordata; class Actinopteri; order Esociformes; family Umbridae; genus Umbra; species Umbra pygmaea. The sequence continues at coordinate 2,569 of JACXGM010030120.1, forward strand.
AATATCAAACTGAAGAGAAATTAAGACGAATACAAAAGAACTGGCTCCGCCCATGCCAAAGTTACATTTTTGACTAGCACCCTATTGCCCTTAAAAACACAAACTTTAATCTGTCACTAACAATTAAAGCACTCTTGATTAAAAAAGTGGTTTGAAAAAGGTATTTCTTGATTTTATTTATTTTACTTTACTTTTATTTAAACAGGTTAATCTATTGAGAACAAGTTCATTTGCAATCGCGACGTGGCCAAGATAAGGCGGAAGGTGCAAGGCAACTTGAAGTTACACACAGAGTACAAACATTCAAGTATACAGTTACACATAAACGGTATTCAGTTGGAATACAAAATATTGTACATTCAGTGCAAATATGGTCTAGAATAGAGAGGTAGATTATTTGGAATTTAAAGTGGCAGTACAAGAGAAATAACAACAGGATAGGTAACATGATGAACATGGCTGAAAATGGTATTGTGCAAATTATACAATGACAGCTGTGTAGTTGAATGACAGCTGTGTAGTTGAATGACAGCTGTGTAGTTGAATGACAGCTGTGTAGTTGAATGACAGCTGTGTAGTTGAATGACAGCTGTGTAGTTGAATGACAGCTGTGTAGTTAACGCATCTTGCACTCTCCTGTGCAAGATGCGTTAACAAGTGAATTTTAGGTATGGTGTTTTGTGTAGTAATAATTGTTTATGAGTCGGTCCCTGAGTGTGTAACAGGCCAGCCAACTAGTACCTGGGAAGGAGGCCTTGTTGCGGAATAGGAAGCCAATCCTACATTTAATTTTCGATTGGAGATGGAAGGAGAGTGAAGAGTCTAACCAGACACCTAGGTATTTGTAGCTGTCTACATATTCTAGTTCAGACCCGTCCAGAGTGGGGATGCATGTTGGGTAGGCAGGTGTGGGCAGCGATCGGTTGAAGAGCATGCACTTAGTTTTACTAGATTAGGAGCAGTTGTAGGCTGCTGAAGTAGTGTTCTATGGTACCAAATCTACATTGGAGGTTTGTTACCAAAGTGTCCAATGGTGGGCCAGGTGTGTATTTAGAAAGGTGTCCTCTGCTTATTGGTGGATCAGAGTAACCAGCAGCAAGGTGGACCTTGATGAATGCAGAGAATAGAGTTGGCCCGATATCGAACCCTGTGGCAGCCAGAGGTCCAGACAACAGACCCCCCAAATCCAGCTCAAATCCACGTTGCCAGGCTGGAGTCGGGAGTTTAGACCAGTACGCCACCTCCAGCACGACTGAAGTGTGATGCTGATTGAGTGTCAGGTGTATTAATGTAGAATGTCAAAGTCAAACATGATTTTTTAAATATTTGTATTTATAACAATTGCAAAAAATCAATTGAACAGGAGAGAATGCCAAACAGCTTTATTTGTTTCCATTTTCTCCCCCCCTCCCAAGACAAATCGACAAACTCAACCCAATCCCCAACAACCCCCAGCACACCTGACCTCCCTCCAAACGCGTCCCCCACACAAGCAGCCTAACAGACATACTGTACACAACATAAGAGACAATGCATTTAAATGAAAACCATGAATAGAATAAGCATTTAACATTCATGACAATGCATTTGACAAAGGCTTGCATGAAAAGATACTTAAACATTTTTTGATGATATACTCTGATTCATTTATGCACTGACTCCTCTGAGTATTTCTTACTTTGTCCAGTGTGTACACTGGGTTTTTTGAAACATGTCAGTTTTTGAATATGTATCCCATATACAGCTTTAGCCATTGAAGCCAATGGTGTGTGGGGGGGGGGGGAGAAATGTCACTAATGTTTGAGTATACACAGTTCAAAATGATTTGAGCATACATTCTAATTCTGTGCACTACATTACATTGTAGAGTTTGCGACTGATAGCTTTTGTGTTATGAGGCAATATACATACCACTATAGTGCAGTACACAATTCCAATGAGGCTGATGTTGGCTATCAATAATATTGTGTTGCTAGATGTAGCAGATGTTGTCCAGTGCGTACACTATGGTTTTTGAAATGAGCCAACATGTACATACAGCAAATATCATGGCCAATGCTGTAGTTGAATTGGAATATTACCAATGTTTGAGTTTTAAAAAAGTCCAAGTGATTTGACCATATGTTCTGATTCCACGCACTCTAATGACTATTTCCAAGTGTATATAATAGTTTAGTTCGCACTCTATAGTTTTTGTGCTATGAGTCAATATGTATCCCACTTACAGTGTAAGTGGGGTACATTGTTGATCACAAGTGTATGCCACTTGTGATCTGCATTGGCTAGATTTTTTAACCTTAAAAGATGACTTTATATCCTTATTTTATGGAAATGTTAGTTTAATATAAAAACATACAAATAATTGTTCATATTTATAAAGGCTTGTATAGTGTGTTTTCTATAATAATCATGAATAAATCAAGTGTTATAACACTTTTCTCAGAATTAATCGCGGGCCTCTATTTAGAAATGTCGTGACCAGCAAGTACGTTTTTATAGAACCGAAATCACGCCCTTCTATTTCCGGTCCATGGGGGGCTTATCTTTCGAAATAAAATGAACGGGAGGAAATTGAGAGAATTATTTTTTGATCTCGTTTGAATCGAGCCATGAATTATACATATGATGTGTGTGAATTTAAAAGATAATTTTACATGTCAAGAGATGAACGATTTGACGTAAAGAAGTTGAACAACATTAGGTTTTGTGTGGTATCGCTTAGTGAACTACATCTCTCGTCTCGAACAGTATACGTCACCAGAGAAATATGGCTGTACAATGTGTTGACGCCAGGTAAGCGACTTGGACTTGTAGTCTTCTAATTACCTATTTTACCATAGCATATTACTTAACTATCGTGCGACAAATTGTGACATTCTTGACATGTGATGTTTTTGTTGTCTATAATTCAAGGCACAAGTCGATCGGGACCAGAAAATAGTTTGTCTTTCGCCATTGACCACTGTTCATTTTTTTAGGTCCCATGGAGGCAAACGTGACATCAGCTCTCTATTGTTGCCAGCAAAATGGAAGTACAGTAGATAGCTTCACATAAGTGATCTTTTCTATTGTGTTTTTCTTTCTTCGTAAAGAAAACTGTATTTTAGTATACCCCACTCATATTTGGCATTGGCAAAAATGTCTAAAATATAGACGTTCCGTATGTTTGTAAACGAGCGCTTAACAGCCAATTTAACAGGCAATTTAGTAGACGGTAGTGGAGTACCAGGAGAATGACCGGCTACACCGAATGCTAGGAAATACACCGGAGGTAAAACTATGTAGAATAGGTACAGTAAATTGTTATGCAACAGAATAAGGAGTGTTATTGTATGGTCAAATAGAGAAACATTTTAATGATTTCATTATATTCAAAGAGACATTTGATTTGGGTATTTTAATATGGAGGTACAATAGCTAGCTACATTAGCTGCATTGGTTAAAGTTTGGCGAGTAAAGTACTCTACTTTCCCCATTTACATTCTCTGTAGTTATCGGTGGTAACGCCTGGAAAAAATGTGATATTTTGTATCTGCTTAAGCCATTTTGAACTCTTGTTTTGGTGAGTAAAAGTGGAGTGCAAGCCGATTAATGATGGGCGATTCATGAACGATTCGTTATTTTTGAGCGAATCTTTTGAAAGACCGTTACGTACGATTCTAACTGGATCGTTCATTTCGTTGTGTTTTGCGCCGGTGCAGTTGGCTACTTCCATGATCCAATATACCACTCAGTACTTTATGTTTACTAATCCAAAAATATTTATTTTTTCGTAGCTCTCAAGTAAGTTACATTGCAGGTGTAAGATTCTCGGGTGGCCATTTCTAATCGTCTTTTTATTTGCCTGCCCTTAGTTTTGGCATGGTTTGTCATTTTCAATTGTCAGTCAACTACTTAACCAGCTAGGCATCGTTAGTTGTTCTGCACTACTGTCCCACGTGATCTTGAGGAGTTATGTAATTCATTTTTGACAATTGATACTTTGAAATAAATACAAAAAATCTAATCTGTTGTGATTGTCGTTACCATGAATGGAAATATTCTTTTTTTTCAATGTTTTTTTATCTAAATATGATGTCTCTTATTGGCCACTTGACCTTCAGTCAAGTAAGCCTGGTATTTTACTTGTCCGATAGCAAAAACTACTTAGCAGAGGTTTCAAGTACACTGAACAAAAATAAAAATGCAACACTTTTTTTTACCCTAATTTTTCCCTAAAATATTGTTTACAAATCTGTCTAAATCTGTGTTAGTGTGCACGTCTCTGCTGAGATAATCCACCTCACAGGTGTGGCATATCAAGATGCTGATTAGACAGCATGATTATTGCACAGGTGTGCTTTCGGCAGGCCACCATGACCAGCTCAGCATCCTACTGAATGTTTGAGATTCTTAGAATGTGGAGCTGGCTGTGGTGCTGAATCCACATGTTGTAGCTTCAGCACCTCTGCCTGGAGGTCCTGCGTTTATGCATGTCTGCAGGTCCTGCGTTTACGCATGGCACAATTGGTGCGAATTTGCAACATTCATGCGAAAGAGGCAAATTGGGCATCTGTCGCAATACACGCATGTGATTTCATTTGTTGCTTTTGTGCATTCACGCCAATTTGCGCCTAATGCCGGAGTTGAGAAACCTGGACTTTGGCTTCTGTTCGCCCTGAATTAACCATGAGGAGGACTTCATACGCTGGTTTACCTCAAACGTTTGTCTATTTCGCTTCAAACGCTCGTTTTATTGTGGATTCAAATTGTTCAAGCGTCCAACTAGATGCCATAGAAGCTAATTTGATGCTCAATTCTGTCTGAATTCATTACACACCTGTGCAATAATCATGCTGTCTAGTCAGCATTTTGATATGCTTCAACTGAGGTGGATGGATGATCCACACCAATATGCGCACGGACTCAACAAACAATACAAACACTTCAAACCTCTCAAATTCAGTCATGTTACCATCTCAGCTAACAATGCTACCATATCTGACCTGCCAGTCTTTACAGACCACTGCAGCTGAATCAGGCAAATCAGGATCTATATTTAACATCTACTTCTCCTCTCCTTCCCTCCAGACTCCCTTCAGTTCTTTCTCTCTGAAGAGGAGGTTCCCCCTGAGCAGCAGCACTGTGAGCAGGAGTGGAACCCCAGTCTGGGGCAGGAGGACCCAGAGCCCACACAGATTAAAGAGGAACAGGAGGAACTCAGGACCAGTCAGGAGGAAGAGCAGCTTCAAGAGCCTTTACATACCAAAGACTCCATATTGACTCCTCCCTGTGAAAAATGTGTGACCAGGAGAACCCACTTTCATCCTTGATTCCTCCCCAAACCCAGACTGAGAACAGAGAGAGTGACTCTAAACAAGTGGATTGTACACCTTTTCCAATGACAAGCCCCTTAATGGGTATTTACATTCCCGGTGTCCCTTCAGTGAATGAAAACAATTCCACCGGTCACAACTCAACTGTCAAGCAGGTCTCAATCACCAGTAAGCAGATGATCAGTGTAGAAAAGACATTTAGCTGTGGTGACTGTGGAAATTACTTCAAGCTGAAAAAGAATAAACATGTTTTCAAAGGTGAGAATCCATTCAGTTGTGGCTACTAGGAAAACCTTCAGTTGGGTGGGGAACCTAATCGCACAAACTCATTCATTACACATATTCAAGTAAGTAAGATTCAGTTTAGTATTCATGACTTTGTAGATAGCGAGGAACATGTACAAATACAGAGCAGTGTTTCCGTTGCTTTAATTTTACTTTGGCACTGCGCAATGGCAAAATCACTACCGCCACACCAAGAAAAAAAGACAATCTAGACAATGTTGTTTTATTAGGTACATGAATTGCATTTGATTAAGGACGGATCTACACACAACGAGGCCCCTGGGTATGAATGTCTTGGGAGGCCCCCCACCCCTGAACTTAAACAACATTCCTACACACAAGCACCCCCCCACACAACACCAAGAGGTTGTTTTGACACACGCTTATATTAAGGCTGTAGTAAATTACATAAATTATGATTTACAGCACATATAAAAAATATGCAGCTCTATTAAACAATAATTGTCATTCATGCATTTGGGCATGCTCTCCAATAGTCTTTCACTTTGAGTTTGAATGAGATTATTCCACTCGTGGTGCAAAAACTCGAGCAGCTCGACTTTGTTTGATGGCTTGTGACCATCCATCTTCCTCTTGTTTACATTCCAGAGATTTTTAATTGGGTTGATTTGAGAGAACTTTGCAGTGGTCTCTTAATTTTTTCCAGAGCTGTATAATTTTTAATATATTTTAAAATTATGCACCCAAGATTAACGCGCAAACTTGTATATCGCTCAGAAATTTTGTTTTGTGTAAAGAAATATTAGCATTGCACACACCCTTAGAAAGTGTGCATCATTTTTGTAGGAAGGTGACACATAATCTCCCCTCGCCCAGACCTGCATTGATGGGCACTCAGCTAGTCATTGTGTTACAAATGTTAAACACTTAACTCCCCACGTGCTAAATATAAAACCAGCTACTCCCAAAGTGGAGAACCTGCATTAATGTTAGTGCGTACACAAAAAACTTGTGGTTTAACGTGTATTTCTATATTCAAACTGGCCTATACATTTAAAGCGTAACTCTCGCCAAAATGCAACCTAAGGTCTTTTTTTATGTACCCAAGTGAAACTTTCTTTTAAAAGCATAATTAGGACGGAAACACCACTTAAGATTTTCCCTATTTTTGGTTTCAGTCAAATCGCTTTGCTCAAAGTATCACCAGGGGCTGTACACATGAACTTGAGCATTGAGAACATTGTTTGTGTACACAAAGTATACTAAAAAGAGGTTTTATACAACTCACCTTAGCAGTTTGTGTTTTTGGTGGCTCCCATTTTGCCAATCAAAAAGTGTTGATTTCCGAATGCAACGTAACAGGGAGGAGACTAAACATGGAAAACTCCTAAAGCTTAGTTCCATATAAATTAATGGATAATTCGTTGTTTTGTCATTACAGAAAACAATATTGCCCGTGTATTTGAAAAAGGAGGATCATATGAAATAATACCAAAATCAAAAAGCAGAAAAGTCATACGAGGTCTCGCGTGTGTAGTTGTTGCTGGTGTTACAAAGTTTCACGCAAGAGTTTACGTCAGCTAATATTAGATTATTTAGACTGACATATTGAATGAAAACCCTTGTTATTATTTGAATAGATATTGCCATGAGCTATTTGTTGGAATTACAACTTCATGACATTTCCTCTTAGAGTCTATTCATTTGCATTCTAAGATCTACACTTTTTCACTGGCAAAATGGCAGCCAGCAGAAACACATACTACGGAGAGCCTGTCCACTCCCTATTGAACCCGATTGTACCAAATTTTGGTTGCAGTTCCACTGGGGGTGATTGGGGGCACGTGCAAAATGAATGGGAGTCTATGGAGCGAGATGGTTAAATTTGTCTCTTTCGCCTGATTGTCGTTGAGAAATCTCAGATTTGATTGTAGTTTTTGCACGTTCAACATGGATTATAGTTTGAAAGTTGAATGAATTTCAAAATGCGCAACGGTGATCGTGTTCACTGTGTATGGCTGCGCACTTCACATAGCGCGATGACATTAACATACCAGCAGATGGCGCTGGTCCGACACATATCGCGTCGTCACACGTTTACTTTTTCGTGAATGCTCAGTCAAGGCGGCTAACGGTTGTGGCTAACGGTCGTTGTCTGGGCGGCCGCCTTAATAACAAAGTGGTGCGGGACACCCTGAACATGTGCCCACATCATTGAAGCCCAGATCAACGTCCTAAAGCACACAGTATACTACAGATTCCCGACCTGTCGCACACCAAAGTGGCGTCATGGGAGCGCCGTTACTATTTATACTTGTGCTGGTGCTCGGAACACTAGTTGCATTCTTCTCCTGAACAGAGGTGTCGCAACTGAGGAGAGGCTACTGACTGATATTTTCACGACTAGAAGAAGAAGGAAAAGGTAAACGATGGCAGAACTGGCAGCAGCATTGACCTTAATGTCAACAGTGGCTAAGATTATCTTAACTGTGTTGTTATGAAACATTTACAGTTTTATTATGAACCATTAACTTTGTTATTTTGAATCGTTTACTGTGCATTCAAACTCATCCATGCTTCCTGTTTCCGTTTTTTGCGCGCCACTGAAAAAAAAAAATGGTGCGCGCCCTTTGCTCACACGCTCGAAATCCCCAGGAGCGTTAAGTATACTGCAGGCATAACTGGCCCTCATCCCAGTAGTCTTTCACATCTACCCCTCTTTTCTCCCAGCATTCTTAGCCACCACGTTAACCTTCTCAATGTTCTCCACACCAACATGGGCAGGAACCAACAAACCTCACAAACACTCCCATCCTCTCCAATCCAACCATGTTACCATCTCAGCTAACAATGCTACCATATCTGACCTGCCAGTCTTTACAGACCACTGCAGCTGAATCAGGCAAATTAGGTTCTATAATTAACCTCTAATTCTCTTCTTCCCTCCAGACTCCCTGCAGTTCTCTGTCTCTGAAGAGAAGGTTCCCCCTGAGCAGCAGCACTGTGAGCAGGAGTGGAGCCCCAGTCTGGGGCAGGAGGACCCAGAGCCCAAACAGATTAAAGAGGAACAGGAGGAACTCAGGACCAGTCAGGAGGAAGAGCAGTTTCAAGAGCCTTTACATACCAAAGACTATATATTGACTCCTCCCTGTGTGGAAAGTGAATGTGATCAGGAGAACCCACCTTGTTCCTTGACTGAAGCTCAAACACAGACTGAGGAGAACAGAGAGAGTGACTCTAAACCAGTGGATTCTATACCTTTTCTAGTGACAACCCCCTTAATGGATATTTACATTCCCAGTATCCCTTCAGTGAATCAAAACATTGCCAGCTGTCACATCTCAACTGTCAAGCAGGTCCCAACCACCAGTAAGAAGATGATCACTGTAGAGAAGACATTTAGCTGTGGTGACTGTGGGAAATACATCAGGCTCAAGAAGAAAGTAGTCGCTGATAAATATATTCACAAAGGTAAGAAACCATTCAGCTGTGGTGGCTGGGAAAACCATCTGTTGGGATCACACACAAACTCAATCATAAACATATTCAGTTAGAACCAATTTAGCTGTCATGACTTTGTAGATAAAGAGGAACATATTAAAATGTTGCCTTGTAGAGTCAATAGAGTTTATACACTTGACTTTGTTGACAAGACACCTATTTTTGCTGAGATTGCTCTGGGTTTCAAAACTATTCACTATTCGAGTGGCCACTAAAGATCCCATGGACCCCATGTCATGGACACATGTCCAAGCTTGTCTTCACACCATCATTGCAACCTAATCATCTCCAGCTTTCAATTGTCTCATTTATCCCCCGTCCTCACAGGTCTGTGCTGCAAATTAGAATAAGTTTTCATTTAAGTTCTCATCATTAACTTACAAACAACTTACTAACAATGAAATCTTGCTTTTCTCCTTATCACTAACTTATCCCAATGCACATGAATAAAGTGGGCTTGTTTGACTCAGTCAATTAACAGATTTGACCTTGTCTGCTTGTTTAGTTTGAGTATATACTTGTCTATTTCAAAACGTTTATGACATGAGCTAAGTTAGTGTCATGCCTGTTACATTTCTCTAAGACATTCTTAGGAAGTGACTAAGATAACAACATATACCTACAGTATGCACATTACGTGAAACAGCCTTGTGGAAGTGTCAGGAAAGAATTGTTTTGCTTTTAGGGAAGGTAAGAAAGTGTGACCTATTTTATAGGGCAGTGCAGGTGCAGACTATCTACTGTACATTACAGCAGCATTTTCTATATTCCGGTGCAGGCTTCAAAATGTGAATTTCTCCATAGTAGTTTGCTTGCACATGCAATTGCAAGCAGGTGAAAAAATGACTCACCTAGGGCAGTGGTTCCCAACCATAGGTACTAGGATCCGTTCTGGTACAGTAACTGAACATGTTGGGAAGCACTGGCCTAGGGTGTTTATATGGAGGTGTAAGATTGAAAGCTTCATCACAAAAATTGACATTAACTTTATTGGCCAATTATCCTTCATACGAGTAAGTCTGTTTTTTACTTGTCTAATAGCAAAAACTACTTGTTTGAAGCAGAAGTTTCAAGTATTGTAATTAACATGTATGTATATATTTCTGGGATACAAGCAATACAGATCTTCCCCTGCGTGACATCGAATCCAGGGAATAATGTGGTTAAAAAATTGTTGTATTCCGGGAGGTCTTTTTGTGAGTCTATCGATGCCACCAAGGCCATCGCCCAGGTTACAAGGTCATCTAAAGAAAATAGCCAGTTTTATTGCTCTTAAAAGCAAAAATGTATTTCAATATGAGGTGCCATCGCATTTACAGTACAACACGGCCTCAAACTTAAATTTTGGTCAAAACTAAACATTAATGCATGTAACACAAATTCAGAATTTTAAGGACCATTGCATCGTCTCACTTTAAAGAAATACTCTCACACAATTCTTCTAAATTATCGGTCATAAAAGTAGAACAAAACAGTTATTTGTTTCCAGCTACTAAACATCAGAAATACTTTCAATGTCGCTGTGGTAGTTATGTCTATGCATGAAATCCATATTTTATATACAGTTACTTTAGAATTAACTGCAAATGAGAACTTGCACAGAGCTGTGGTTCAGTGTGACTGTATTGCAGTCAGAAGATTGCAGATGGCTAATTTTAGCTAGCCGTCTCGTACTCTTAATCTGAAAGAGCAACCTCCTGTTTCAGAACATATGGTAAAATTGCAGGCTCACAACACACACACACACACACACTCACACACACACTCACACACACAC
>JACXGM010030121.1:0-13400 GCA_016801145.1 Umbra pygmaea
CTGGGAGTTGTGGTAACTCAAGTTTAGACTGATACAGAAGCCCCCCAGTGGATGCGAAAGGAACTGAAATATACTATCGGCTTTTCTCTGATATATTGAAAAAGAACAGACGTGTATATGACATAAATCATCTATGGTAACGTTTGTAAATGGTATACTATGAAACTGATTTACTGTGGAACACTCCTTTAAGCTTTGAATTAAACTCATGACAAATGGGGGCAAAAACAAAAGTGCTGCATTTATATTTTTTCTTCAGTACAACTAATTGAAGCCATTTTAGTAAATAGTTTTCACTAACTGAAGCCACTTTATTAACTAGCGGGTAACTAACTCGTCTTTTTTACTTGTTGACTTGGTATTACTACTGTATCAGCACATTTATTTTCTGTCTCTATAGGACAATCTCAATGGCATTTCCTTTATTCACCTCCTCTGTACAGTGGAGCAGCTAACATGAGCAATTACAATAAGGGCGTTGCTGAAGTGCATGTGACCGATCTTTCACATTGTCAGCTCTGGGATTCAAACCTGCAACCTCTGATTACTAGTGTGAGGTACTGATCACTTAGCTGATCTCATTCTGAAAGACCATCGATCGAGACAATCAGAGGGGAGGGAGTCAAGGAAATGCTACGATGATTCTCCCCAAATTTTGATTGTTGACATCTCAGCTGTGTTCCCGAGTGGTCTAGTGAGTGCAATGTCCACTCTGCCCTGTAGATGGCGTGTTCCACAGCATGATTCATGGCCGATCGCTCATTCAGGCCCTGTCTCTGTCTAAATCTCTATCTCTACACCCTACTAGTAAGTAAAGCCCACCTCCAGCCTGTGCCGCTTGCTATTCGCGCTAACAACTGTCATGGCAGCATTGTGGCTTCTAGCGTGCTCGTATGTCAGTGTTTAACACCCATTAACTAATTATGTGAAGGGTGTGGTCTGTGCGTTGTCTGGCTTGGCTGTCTTATCTGGATTTGGGACAACATTTGGACTAGCCGGCAAAAATGTGTGTTGCTTCATTTGAATTCATAAACGCTGCTCACATTGTTTATTATCACAATCACGCTCTGTCTGGTCCTTCACAGAACAGAGAGCCTACAGCCTATCAGAGCGTCCTCAAGACAAAAGGTACGTACCCACTGGCTTAGTAGGTTTAAAGTGACACTTGACAGTTCCCCCCTAATTCCTGGACCCTCCATTCCTGACTGACTGACAGCGTGGTTGCCGGGCAACAGAGTTCTCCCTATCTTCGCGGGTTGTCTTTATATCAAGTCCTTGTTTTGTTTGTTTAACTCCAGCTTGTCTGTTACTGCCAAAGCATTCAGGGTAGTTTTAACCCACCAAAATGTAACTAAAGCTTTTAACCACGTATTAATAGTATTTACATATTTTTTGTAGACTACATAGTAAGCCCATTGTGCTCAGTGTTGTCTAGTAAATACAAATGTTTTCCAGTAAATAATGTTTTGAAATACAGGGCCTGTTCTCAGATAGTTTGGCTAATGGACAGTAATGGTGTGACACGGGGGGGTGAATTTACTGTATAGTGTCCTTGGAATGAAAAGCTCAAACAGAAGACATCCTCTTTACTTCCTTTTCAGCATGTACTTCATTGTGATGTGAAGCCTCCAGGACATATGCCAACTAGTTTTGTCCCTTCTGTTTCTGTTCCAATGTCCTGAACATGCTAGTCACAGAGTTATAGCTCCCCCTAGAGGCTGAGTCTTGTACCTGTTGGTGTCTGCAGGGCCTGTGTGTACTGTATGTTTGTGTGTGTGTGTGTGTGTGTGCCAGGGCTGGTTGTGTATGTATTTGTGTGGACGCTGAGCATGTGTGTACACATGTATCCAAGCTGTGTGCTTGTGTGGATTCATGACTCAATGCGTTTATGAACCATATCAGAGCTGTGGGTGTTAATATATGGTTTTAGAGCTGTATGTATGTGTCCCTAGGGAGGTACTGTTCCGTAAGCGTGCCCAGTCAGCAGACGATGAGGGCAGCATTGAGCTGTCAGAGTCCCTCCATCACCTCACACTCTCAGAGTTCCTCAAAGAGTATGTGGGCGTCGCCCCCTTCTGGGCTGGCTGGCCTTCCTCTCCTTTGGGCATATATTGCCCTGTAACCGCTAACCCCACAGTAACCGCTGCTCCGACAGCCAGTTAGCCCCTGTCTCCTGCCTCTCTAACACCTTCAGGCCAACCACTTTAACCCTAGTTAACACTGACCTCTAACATACAGTATAGGCTAGTGAACACAATTACTGCTAGCATGAACGGTTGTTGTCAGTGAATGCACCAGGTTTGATTAGCACATATGTGTCTCTAACTAACTAATGTTTAGACCTTAGCCCCCACAGTGATGTGGCTTAATCTTCCAGAACTTTGAATCTCAGAAACCTCTACTGAACCTTTTGTTTTTTCTGAGTAAACATCTGTGATTAGCTTTGTTGCATGTACCCTGGCTGAAATATTGATCCAGGTTGGTTTGACAGTGACCGACTAGTTAACTACTAACCATATTCTGTATTTTTACTTGTATGCTAAGTTTGTTTGTGCCATTGTTGATGAAATGTAAAGTCGGAGACTTTAATATTTATTTTGCTTTTGATCAACATTAATCTTTCATTTGGATTTTCTTTTTTTAATTGTGTTTGGGATGGTAAATAGGATTGAAGAAGAGGACTGGGACCAGTATAACATGCCCTCCAAGGTGGAGTCAGAAAAATACAAAGTGATTCGTACTTTCAGCTTCCTGAAGAGCAGGATGTCCAGCACTCGCAACAAGAACAAGGTGATACAGTGATGTAGTCATGGTGGAACAAAATATGTGGTGATATCAGTAATGTAGTCATGGTGGAACAAGAGATGTGGTGATATCAGTAATGTAGTCATGGTGGAACAAAAGATGTGGTGATATCAGAAATGTAGTCATGGTGGAAAAAAAGATGTGGTGATATCAGTAATGTAGTCATGGTGGAACTAAAGATGTGATGATATCAGTACTGTAGTCATGGTGGAATAAAAGATCTGGTGATATCAGAAATGTAGTCATAGTGGAACAGAAGCTATGGTGATATCAGTAATGTAGTCATGGTGGAATAACATATGTGGTGATATCAGTAATGTAGTCATGGTGGAACAAAAGATGTGGTGATATTAGTAATGCAGTCACGGTGGAACAAAAGATGTGGTGATACAGTAATGTAGTCATAGTGGAATTAAAGCTATGGTGATATCAGTAATGTAGTCATGGTGGAACAAATGATTTGGTGATACAGTAATGTAGTCATGCTGGAACAAAATATGTGGTGATATCAGTAATGTAGTCATAATGGAACAAAAGCTATGGGGATAACAGTAATGTAGTTGTAGTGGAACAAACGCTATGGTGATATCAGTAATGTAGTCATAGTGGAACAAAAGCTATGGTGATTTCAGTAATGTAGTCATAGTGGAACAAAAGCCATGGTGATATCAGTAATGTAGTCATAGTGGAACAAAAGTAATGCTGATATCAGTAATGTAGTCATAGTGGAACAAAAGCTATGGTGATATAAGTAATGTAGTCATAGTAGAACAAAAGCTTTAGACCCCTAACTCTTCCCCCTATTTATTAAGTGACCCTCCCTGGGTACCTTGAAAAGCGCTATATAAGTCAAAATTATTATTATTATTTATTATGGTGTTATCAGTAATGTAGTCATGGTGGAAGGAAAGCTATGGTAATATCAGTAATGTAGTCATAGTAGAGCAAAAGCTATGCCAATATCAGTAATGTAGTCATAGTGGAACAAAAGCTATGGTGATATCAGTAATGCAGTCATGGTGGAACAAAGATATTATATCAGTAATGCAGTCATAGTGGAACAAAGGTTATGGTAATATCAGTAATGCAGTCATGGTGGAAAGAAAGCTATGGTGATATCAGTGAAGTAGTCATAGTGGAACAAAAGCTATGGTGATATCAGTAATGTAGTCATAGTGGAACAAAAGCTATGGTGAAAGCAGTAATGTAGTCATAGTGGAACAAAAGCTATGGTGAAAGCAGTAATGTAGTCATAGTGGAACAAAAGCTATGGTGATTTTAGTAATGTAGTCATAGTGGAACAAAGCTATGGTGATATCAGTAATGTAGTCATAGTGGAACAAAAGCAATGGTGATATCAGTAATGTAGTCATAGTGGAACAAAAGCTATGGTGTTATAAGTAATGTAGTCAGAGTAGAACAAAAGCTTTAAACCCTTAAACCTTCCCCCTATTTATTAAGTGACCATCCCTGGGTACCTTGAAAGGCGCTATATAAGTCCAAGTTATTATTATTATTTATTATGGGGATATTAGTAATGTAGTCATGGTGGAACAAAAGCTATGGTAATATCAGTAATGTAGTCATAGTAGAGCAAAAGCTATGGTAATATCAGTAATGCAGTCATAGTGGAACAAAAGCTATGGTGATATCAGTAATGTAGTCATGGTGGAACAAAAGCTATGGTAATATCAGTAATGTAGTCATAGTAGAGCAAAAGCTATGGTAATATCAGTAATGCAGTCATAGTGGAACAAAAGCTATGGTGATATCAGTAATGTAGTCATGGTGAAACAAAAGCTATGGTGATATCAGTAATGTAGTCATAGTGGAACAAAAGCTATGGGGATATCAGTAATGCAGTCATGGTGGAACAAAACTTTGATGATATCAGTAATGCAGTCATGGTGGAACAAAGGTTATGGTAATATCAGTTAATCCAATCATGGTTGAAAGAAAGCTATGGTAATATCAGTATTGTAGTCATGGTGGAAAAAAAGCTATGGGGATATTAGTAATGTAGTCATGGTGGAACAAAAGCTATGGTAATATCAGTAATGTAGTCATAGTGGAACAAAAGCTCTGGTGATATCAGTAATGCAGTTATGGTGGAACAAAAGCTATGGGGATATCAGTAATGTAGTCATAGTGGAACAAAAGCTATGGTGATATCAGTAATGCAGTCATGGCCAGCCATAAAGCCAGACCAACCCCATCGTCCAGCCAAAACACCCCACTCCACTCCCAACCCAACACAGATTGACAAAATTAAGCAACGAAAACAGAAAACAAACAAACATATATAAAATGAATGAAGAATAAATGCCTAGAACAAAGAACAATCTTAGAACAAAACCTGAAAACCTATATAAAAACATGGTATTATTATTAATATGCTTTTATTAATATATTATTACTGTTTTAATGATGATTTTCACCCCCCTTCCCTTGACATTTTTCTTAATATTTACCTCAGGATGCCTGTTCTTCATGATGCCTAAAAGCAGGAAAACCTTTTTGGAAACAACCTTGACCTAAAACGGCACTAAAACCCTTGTTTTTTCTTTCCTTTAATCATCAAACCTTTGTTGTGGGATCAGCATGTGGGAAACCCCCCCCCCCCCACACACACACACACACACACACATTTCCGTTGAAGTGGACTTTACAATGAGCCACACTAGGCAAACATTTCTCAGCTAAATGACATCAGCCAGTGTTTGGGTACGTGTCTGTGTGGCTAGACCCTCTAACTGATAGTGGGCAAGGCTGCTTGACTGGAGCCTGTCTGTGGTATTAGAGTGTTGCTATTGGAAAGTGTTTATAATTGGATGGGTCTTGGCTGAAAAGGATTTTCTGTAGTTACAGTAGGGGTTACGTTACCTTGCCTGTCCATGCCTGATGTTAAACCCTATGCATCGGCCCTGGTTCTTTAAGGGCAAGGAGAAGGAAGGGAAAACTAAACAGCAGAATGGACATCGTTTCACGGCGGGCTCCTGCGCTGGTCCCAACCTGTGTTTGGTCTGTGACAAAACTGCCTCGGTCAAGGATCTTCTGCACTGCTCCGGTAAGTCTTCATCATTCAACTGTTGGCTCAATAAATGATCAGTGTCCCACAATGCTTTAAAATAAATATATAAAATATGTGAATTGAGTGTCAGTTGTTCTTTTAAATAAAATACAATATATAAAAGACTAAAAGTAAAAATCACAATTGGATATTACATGTACTACCAAGCTTGTACAGGCAGAGAAATATCTTATAATTGTTGCACTACACGAGTATAGCCATTTATCCATTGTTTCAAGTTTTTTTCCTCAAGTCATTGGTAAACTGTAGCAGTCTACTTCCTGTGTGGCCTGTGGCTCTTCCTGTTGACAGTCGTTTCCTCCTCACCCTCAGGTTGTACTGTTATGGTCCATAAGAGTTGCCGTGACGCCGCTCCCCCGTGTCTAAAGGTGATTTTTGGCCAGTGTGTGTGCGTCTTGCGCGTATGTTTTTACAGTTTACAGACGATGTGTGAGTATGTGTGGAGAGGCGTATATTTTCACCTCTGCATACCTCTGTCTCGACCCCCACAAACACACAAGGACCTAGAGGGTGTTAATGGTTAAACTGGGGCCAAATCTACCAATGACTCACTCACTTTTACGGTGGAATGTTTTGTGCCTTTCAAGTCTCAAATGTCCTTCTGCTAATCTTTATGTTTCAATGACAGAAACACCAGGATAAGTATGCGGTTACCATGGCGAAGAACCGGACAGCATCCCTCCCGCAGAGTAAGTGTGTCACAGCACAGAGTTCAAGGGTCATTGATGTCACGTAATCGTTCTGGCATCCTGTGAGGCACCCATAGGGAGGAATGTTGAAACAATAACCCTCCTCGCCTTTCCAGACTTCACACTGCGAGACAGCGCCTCATGTGCGATCTCCACCTCAGCGTCCATGCCCGCGATGAGCCCGCGGGACCGGAGGGAAACATCTTCTCTTCCCAGCCCCCTGTCCAGAAGTGTCCCCTCAGCGACCGACAGGTGAGTCTCAGTTTAAAACTGTAAAAAGCTCAGAGTAACACACAACCTGAAAAAGATGAAAACATTAAACATTTTTACTCACCGGCCAATTCATTAGGTTCACCTGTTCAACTGCTCGTTAATGCAAACATCTAATCAGACGATCGCGTGGCAGCAAGTCAGTGCATTTTGGCATGTAGACATGGTCAAGACGATCTGCTGAAGTTCAAACCAAGCATCAGAATGGGGAATAAAGGTGATTTATGTGACTTTGAACATGGCATGTTTGTTTGTTCCAGACGCGCTGGTTTAAGTATGGTTAATTCTGGAATTTGTCCGCACAACCATCTCTAGGGACAAAGAACACTCAGAATAATAGAAAATAGAAGACCACACCGGTTATTCTAGCAGGATGACCCGCCACGTAAATAAACCTCAAATCTCAAACTGGTTTCATGAACATGACAATGGGTTCACTGTACTCAAAGTGCCTCCACAGTCCAGCAGACTTCAATCCAATCGAGCACCTTTGAGATGTGATGGAATGGGAGATTCGCATCATGGATGTGCAGTCGACAAATCTGTAGCAAATGCCTGATGCAATAATGTCAATATGGACCAAAATCTCTGAGGAAAATATGGACCAAATTCTCTGTTTCCAGCCCCTGGATCTATGTCACAGACAATTAAGACAGTTCTGAAGGCAAATGGGGGTCCAACCCAGTACTAGCAGTCCCTCTCTTTCTCTCTCGCGCTCTCTCTCTCTCTCTCTCTCTCTCTCTCTCTCTCTCTCTCTCTCTCGCTCTTTCTCGCTCTTTCTCTTGCGCGCTCTCTCTCTCTCTCCTTTGGTCAGGGATCCATGTCCTCTTTGTGATGTATGTGAAACAATCTTCCACTGTTTTATGGAGTGTACAAGGCTGATGCCTTTGTTTGAAATGTTGAGGTCCTTTTTTCGTTCAGTGGGGGAGGCGTTCAGTACCACAGGGTTTATTTTGGGGTTTCGTTATAGTGGGCGACAGCGGAGGAAGGCAAAATTGGCATTCTATTTGAGTAGGAAAAGAAAGATGGAGGGGTCGCAGGGATGTTTGGGGACCATTTTTAGGGGATTTTTCAGCAATGGCAGACCTCCCTGTGTTTGAGGAGAAATGGTGTTACGAGGGAGTTTTATGCTGTGTGATGGAGCTTATTTGTGTTGATGTCATTTGCCTATGTGTGTGTTTGAGGGTAATTTGAATGACGGTGGTACACAGCAATATCACCAGTGTTAAATCAACTCTGAGAGTGTTAAAGTAACACTCTCAGTGTTCTATATAAGTAGTTGTGTGAGCGCAATTATTATTAGTTATAATTCTGTCTCTTTCTAATTCTTCCATTGTAAATAACTTTTTGAGTTTATGATTGGTCAATGACATTTGTATCTGTCTCAGCAGGTTAGGTGAGGGTCCTGAGGTGGAGTCTGAGAGCAGGTGGGGTGCCGGCCAATCAAATGAACTCCTGCAGGCCACAGAGTCATCCACCTCCACTGACTCCTCCCTCGGAGAAGGTAGGCACTGCAGGAAGGGACGAGAACCTAGGACAGACAACGCACATTGTGCAGAGGAATAATGCCAACAGCTTGGAATAAGAAAGAGATGGTTGACGTCCTGTTTCTCTCGCACCATGTCCCTCCTCTCTGTCCACAGACTGTGTGGATGCCAGTCTTCACATCGACCTGGCTGCCGATGCTGTGGACTACGATGCAGAGTCTTGGAGTCTGACAGTGGAACACAGGTTCTGGAAGAAGCAGGAAAAACGTATCATCAGGAGACAGGACGTCATCTACGGTGAGCAAACATCAGAACGGTAGAATCCGCCGAGCAAAAGTCAGCTGATGAGAAATGGGGTATATCAAATACAGGTTTATTAATTGATACTTTGAGATGTCCAATATATTTTCTAGCATGTTTTAGCACACTGTGATGCATCGTTGTTAAAATTCAACAGTTGGGGGTGGTCCGCGTGGCATAGTGGGCTTGCTTCATTGCACGACAGTCTACGTCATGATAGTCACAGGTTCAGTCCTGACTACGGGTTCTCTGACTTTCCCCAGATCTCCTGCAAAAGGAACGCGAAATGTTATAATGCTGCCCTGGATTTGGGTTAGACAAGTCAGATTATTTAACCGGCCACGTCGCTCTCCAGCGACTCCTTGTGTGCAGATCGGGCACCTGTAAATTCAATTGAGGAAGTATAGTGAACATAATCATCCCGGGCATGATCTGACTAAAGGCTTCCGTGTTGGATGATCAGTGCAAATAAGTATCGGCGGCTCTGCGACGTATTTGGATGAACCATGTGCATGCCCCTTGCCATCCCACAGATCTGTCCAAAGAGTTGCGGAGCTGACGACAAGGAAGGGTTAGTTTGAATTTGGAAAGTGAGGAGAATAGGAAAAAAAACGTAAATAACATAATAATAATTCAACAGTTATTTGTGATGCAGGATGATATGTGGATCAGTAAGTATCTTCTGCCAGACTGCCCTGCTTAAAATTCTCTGTGTATTTGTCTTATTTTCTTAGAGTTGATGCAGACAGAGATGCACCACCTCCAGACTTTGTGCATTATGGCCGAAGTGTTTAGGCGCGGGATGAGGGAAGAGGTGCAGCTAGATGCAGGTACAGTGGGACGCGTTTTCCCCTGCCTGGACGAGCTTCTTCTGTTCCACAACGACTTATTCAGTGCCATGAGGGAACGCCGCTACAGCAGCGCTCATCCGTCTGGGGACAGGAACTACATAATAAAACGCATCGGAGATATCCTGCTGCAACAGGTATTAACATGTTGGGCCCAATTTTAACACTTTTAAACACTAAAACCAGTAGCAACTGAGCTGCCACCAACTTTTCTGTTTGACTGAATGAGAACATTGGATCTGATGTTTCATCATTTCCGGTGTAGTTTTCTGAAGAGAATGCAGAGAAGATGAAGCAGGTGTATGGAGAGTTCTGCAGCCATCACGCTGAAGCGGTCACGTTCTTTAAAGAGCTACAGCAGCACAACAAACGCTTTCAAGCCTTTATTAAGGTATGAGCTTAACTGCTTAAAAGAATAGTGAAGTTCACTGTCTTGATGTAGGATGTTGAAAATGTCTTTAATTAATTCCTTTTGTGTGTTTCTACAGCAACAAAGTAATAACTATTTGGTGCGGAGAAGAGAAATCCCAGAATGCATCCTGTTGGTAACGCAGAGGATCACAAAGTACCCTGTTCTGCTGGAGAGGATTCTACAGTACACTCAGGGTCTGTTAGCCTCTCTCTTCTACTGCCCCCTGCTGTTAGGTTCAGATAAAGCCACCGGGCTACTTTCATGTAGGATGGGTGGTTTTATCATCTATACTTGGCCAATGTAATCATGTAACAGTAAAGGATACTCTGATGTTGATGAAATGCAATTGGACAGCTTTGTGCTATAACTGCAATGATATTTGAATCTATCTTTCTCTGTGTGTCTCTGTCTCTCTCAGAGGACAGTGAAGAGCACACAGACCTGTCCAGAGCACTGGTTTCGATCAAGGAAGTAATCGCCGCAGTGGACCAGAGGGTCAGTGAGTTTGAGCAGGGTCAAAGGTTACAGGATGTTCTTAACCGGATGGAGAACCGTAGCTCTGCCAAACTGAAGAATGGACATACATTTCGGAAGCAGGATGTGCTAGGAGCAGGCCGAACCCTCAAACACCAGGGTCTGTTGCTGTGGAAGACTGCCACCGGACGTCTGAAAGGTCTAACATACTGGACAATCACACAACTCCTGAACAATCAATCAGTCAGCCAGACAGGCACTCAGACAGTCAGACAGACAGGCACTCAGACAGTCAGACAGACACAGTCATTCAGTTAATGAATGAATGGATTTCACATCAATGATCCAATTCATAATGGATTATGTTGTTGTCTCTCTGCAGATATATTGGCGCTCCTTCTCACAGACACACTGATCTTCCTACAGGAGAAAGACCAGAAGTTTCTATTTGCAGCTGTGGTATGTCTGTTACTGCTGTAAGGAATGGCAAAACAATAGGGGCTAAATAGTGTCATTGAAATTCATAGATTTTCTTTTGATTAGAAATATAGATTATATAACTCAATCAAGATTTACTAGATTATCACCCCTACTGTAGTTACACATTTTAATATGGCATATTTAACGCCATATTGGTAAAAAAATGACCATATCGAACAATTGTCTCATAGAGTATTTAATTCAATATATTCCGGTACATTAGAAAAAATAAATTGTATTGGGCTTCTCATCAGCTATAATGTTCCAATAATAGAAACAGTGCCTATAGAAAACCATTATACCCTGTCAAAATCTTTAACTTATGTCACATTACACCCTAAAAAAATTAAAATAAATAAAATGTAACTTTTGCCAGCTGTATTTACACATTATGCCCCTCGACTTCAAAGTGAAAATAACATTTATAAAAATTATGAACTATTATTAAAATGTAATTAATGATATACCTGATTTAGATAAGTGATCAGCCCCTTAAGAGTAACCATTATAAACTTATTCACCTCCTTGATCACACACCATGCTAATTACTTCCCACCTGACATCAATTGTAGTAGTTTTGATGACTATATATGAAAACCGGCTGTTCCATGATGAGTTTATTACTAGGAGTGCATGGCAACGCAAAGAATACACCATGGTTGGAAAGATGCTTTCCAAAGGGCTCCAGGACAAAGTTGTGGAAAGGTACAAGTCAGGAGAAGGATACAATAAGATTACAAAGGCTTTAACTATCCCTCTGAGTACCATTCAGAGAATTATTAGGAAATGGAAAGCGTATGGCACCACCAAAACCTTGCCTAGATCGGTCCGTCCCTTCAAACTGGATGTCCGAGCCAGGAGGACAATGATCAGGGAAGCTACCAAGATGCCAATGGCAACTTTTAAGGACTTACAAGTCCTTATGGCTAAGATTCGTTGGTCTGTGCATGTGACAACAATCTCACAAGCTTTACAAAGCTGGCTTGTTTGGCAGGGTGGCAAGTAAGAAGCCTCTTCTACAAAAGGGCCACAAAAAAAGTATTGTTTGCGCTTAAAAAACACTTGTAAGATTGATTCTAATCCCATGTGGCAAAAGGTTGTATGGTCAGATGAGAACAAGATTGTACATTTTGAACTGAACTGCAAGCGTTATGTTTGACTAAATGCAGCACACCACCCAAAACACTCCATACCTACTTTGAAGCATGGTGGTGGCAACATTATGTTGTGGGGGTGTTGCTCATCAGCAGGGACTGGGCTATTGGTCAGGAATAGGGAAAAATCGATTCTGCCAAGTACATCCAGATTTTAATGGGTTTTGATTTGAGGCTGTAGGAGAAAAATAGACTATTTCAAAGGGGTATGAGGATTTTGTTTATTTGTATGTATTTATTGTCAACTATAATATAATACATACTATAACTATTACCTGTCATAGTCTGCTCATGAAATACGTTTTTCTGATTGTAATACTAAACATAGTGTAAAATATTGTGATTTATTTTGGTTGCAATCAAGACAGCAGTGGTGGTAGGAATAATAAAGTTTGGGGTAAATAAGTTTAGGGGTAATAATATGAGGGGTAAATAAGGTTAGTGGTAAATAAGGTTAGGGGTAATAATGTAAGGGGTAAATAAGGTTAGGGGGAAATAAGGTTAGGGGTAATAATATGAGGGGTAAATAAGGTTAGGGGTATTAATGTGAGGGGTAAATAAGGTTAGTGGTAAATAAGGTTAGGGGTAATAATGTGAGGGGTAAATAAGGTTAGGGGGAAATAAGGTTATGGGTAATAATATGAGGGGTAAATAAGGTTAGGGGTAATAATATTAGGGGTAAACAAGGTTAGGGGTAATAATGTGAGGGATAAATAAGGTTAGGGGTAAATAAGGTTAGGGGTAATAAGATTAGTAGTAAATAAGGTTAGTGGTAAATAAGGTTAGGGGTAAATAAGGTTAGGGGTAATAATATGAGGGGTGAATAAGGTTAGGGGTAATAAGATTAGGGGTACATAAGGTTAGTGGTAAATAAGGTTAGTGGTAAATAAGGTTAGTGGTAAATACGGTTAGGGGTAATAATGTAAGGGGTAAATAAGGTTAGGGGTAATAATGTGAGGGGTAAATAAGGTTAGGCGTAAATAAGGTTACGGGTAAATAGCTTAGGGTTAAATAATGTGAGGGGTAAATATGATTAGGGGTAATAAGGTTATGGGTAAATAAGGTTAGGGGTAAATAAAGTTAGGGGTAAATAAGGTAAGGAGAAAAACAAGATTAGGCGTAATAATGTCAGATATGTTCTTCAGGACCAGAAGCCGCCCGTCATCTCCCTGCAGAAACTGATCGTCAGGGAAGTGGCCAATGAGGAGAGAGGGATGTTTCTGATCAGTGCTTCGGCCGCGGGGCCTGAGATGTACGAGGTTCACACGTCTTCAAAAGATGAACGCAACACCTGGATGAGACTGATCCGAGAAGCTGTGGAGAGGTCTGAGCCTGGGGGCGTCATGTGGGGAGAGGGACATTTCTTTCTCTGTCCGTATGTCCGTATGTC
>JACXGM010030122.1:0-13406 GCA_016801145.1 Umbra pygmaea
AGGCTTGAGCGTGAGCGGCCTCTGGTGGCCGGGAGGCTTGAGCGTGAGCGGCCTCTGGTGGCCGGGAGGCTTGAGCGTGAGCGGCCTCTGGTGGCCGGGAGGCTTGAGCGTGAGCGGCCTCTGGTGGCCGGGAGGCTTGAGCGTGAGCGGCCTCTGGTGGCCGGGAGGCTTGAGCGTGAGCGGCCTCTGGTGGTCTGGATAGGGTGGAGGCCTCTGGTGGCCGGGAGGCTTGAGCGTGAGCGGCCTCTGGTGGTCTGGATAGGGTGGAGGCCTCTGGTGGTCTGGACAAGGTGGAGACCTCTGGTGTTTGAGAACTTGGGTGACCTCTTCAGGTCTGGACACGTGGGTGACCTCTTGTGGCCGGGGAACTTGGATGACCTCTTCTGATCTGGAAACTTGGATGACCTCTTCTGGTCTGGAAACTTGGATGACCTCTTCTGGTCTGGAAACTTGGATGACCTCTTCTGGTCTGGAAACTTGGATGACCTCTTCTGGTCTGGAAACTTGGATGACCTCTTCTGGTCTGGAAACTTGGATGACCTCTTCTGGTCTGGAAACTTGGATGACGTCTTCTGGTCTGGAAACTAGAGCGACCTTAGGTGGTCGGGAACCTTGGGTGATGTTATCAGGCCGTGAATACTCAACACCGGCCTCTTGTGGCCGTGGAGAGGCAACACCGGCCTCTTGTGGCCGTGGAGAGGCAACACCGGCCTCTTGTGGCCGTGGAGAGGCAACACCGGCCTCTTGTGGCGGTGGAGAGGCAACACCGGCCTCTTGTGGCCGTGGAGAGGCAACACCGGCCTCTTGTGGCCATGGAGAGGCAACACCGGTCTCTTGTGGCCGTGGAGAGGCAACACCGGCCTCTTGTGGCTGTGGAGAGTCTTCCAAACAGGACAGGAGCTGAGGGGATCGGGTAAGCAGCCGCTTAACCAGGAAGGCCTCAGCCTCTGCCTGGAGTGACCCATGACCGACCCTACAGGCGAAGAACTGGCCAACCAACCCTGGATGAGCACTGGTAGTTTGGCTACATTGCTTAATCCAATCCCTGTAGTCTTCATCTACTTCAGGGTCGGTCTTTAATTCTTTGAAGATGGAATCCCTTAGGGAACTAAGGTCGGTGGCCATCTTGGGACTCTGGGCGGCCATCTTAGAGCTAGGGCTAGTAGTCTTCTTGGTACTAGAGCTGGTAGCCTTCTTGGTACTAGAGCTGGTAGCCTTCTTGGTACTAGAGCTGGTAGCCTTCTTGGTACTGGGGCTGGTAGCCTTCTTGGTACTGGGGCTGGTAGCCTTTTTGAGATTGGGACTGGAACTCACTGTCTTGGAAAAGGAACTGGGTGCCCTCTTAGCTTCAAAAAGGGCAGCTGTCTCAAAGACACGGCGGGGAAGGATGTAGTCCCCGTTCATAGCCTCTCGGATTAAAAAGTCCTCATATGAGGCTTCGTAGAGGTCTGTTAGAGGATCCTCCTGGGCCCAGCAATCCCAAAACAGCTCACTCCCAGCCATTTTCTGTTTTTAGGCGAGGTATTCTGTAATGATTACTCCCAGGGTATGAAAAAGGAACACTGTTTATTCTTAACAGGATAAATGGAGATATGGCAACGGCACAGAATCTAAATCCAAGGCAGACTAATAAACCACATTCAGAGCATAGATCAGGCCAGAATAGCAATACAAGATAATTTGGCTACGGTACAAAGGATAGTCCAAGGCAGAATCATAAACAAAGACAAAGCATGGGTCAACACCAGAATAACAATATATATATATAGAATGCTCAGTAGGAATGGCAATATACTCACAATACCTCGCAAAGAGGCAAGGAGAGGTGTGTGACTTAAATACAGATTGGATCGAGCAGGTGTACTGAATTTGGATAACTGAGTCCGGTTATGGGAAATGTAGTTCTGAGGAGGCATGACTAGGGAAGCTGTAGTCAACAGGAAGAAGAACTGGGGAATGGGAATTGTAGTTCTGAGTAATGTAAACAAAGGAAGTGGCTGGTTCCAGGGAAGGGGAACTGGGAAACGTTACAGAGGCGCTTAACGCTGCAAAATTATGCTTTGTTCACAATTTTTCTCCACACAGAACTATTATATGGAATAATGAGTTCATAACCAGAAAAAATAAGTCTATATATCTACAACATTGGGTGGATAGAAATATCATCTTTCTTGCAGACTTACAAAAGGATGAAGATCAACTCCTTAATTATGAAGAATTTCTGAGTTCCAAAACCTTTCCTGTCACCCACAAAGAATTTCAATTGGTAATAAATGCTATACCGAATGGAATTCTTCAACTAATGAATTATCACTATGAGAAGTAGGAATTGGATCCAAACTTTTTTGTTGATGGAATAAATATTAAAAGTCAGAAATGTACCAACAAACATATACGAAATTATTTCTACAGCAAAAGGAAAATCTCTCCACGGGGAAAATTTGTTTGGAACTCCCTGTACTCAAACATTCATTGGGAATCAACATGGCTTCTACCATACAAATTTATTCTTCCCAATAAACAAAAAGAATTACACTTTATAATACTGCACGATATTTATCCTACCAACAAATTTGTTTCAAGATTTGTAGAGGTGGACAATAAACGTGAATTTTGTAAAACTGAAGAAGAAACTACTATACATTTATTCTGGGAATGTAGATACTCAATGGAACTCTGGAAAAAAATTGAAAACTATTTTAATGCTCAAAAGCAAATTCAAATTAAACTGGAAGCAAAAGATGTAATTCTTAAATATGATAACAAAAACAAAACAATACACAGAATTGTCAATCTATTAATTCTACAAGGAAAATTTCACATCCATAAAGCAAAATTCTCTAAATCTCGGCCAATCTTTAATCACTTCAGATCTGAATTTCGAATTTTCTTTGAGTCTATTCAAATGATAAATAATAAGAAGAGTATATATATTTTTGATGTACTGAAAGATTTTTTCAAGGAAATGTGACTAGATAGCCTGTTATTCATCTCAATTTGTCTTTGCACTGTTATTCATCTCAATTTGTCTTTGTACTGAACCTTTATTTTTATGTGTTTTTTATATTATTTTCTTTATAATTATACTTATATGATTAATTTATTTTTTATAGTTTTAAAAATTGTTATCACCAAGTAAATTGTAAAGCTCCTGGATTTAAATTGAATGTTTTATTAGAAATTTTGAAGTATGATATTGAATTGCTATATTGACTTGTATGTCTGTAAAGTCTACAATAAAAAAAAGGTCAGTTAACAGCACACTCGTTTGAAATATTTAATTGAGAAATAGTGGAAAACGTGTTGGAAATCTTTTTTGATCTTTAATTTACAATGTGTATATCATAATGGACTCTCTTGAAAATTCTTTATTGTCAAATCTTAGTTGAATGTCAACTCCTTTTATGAATGTCACCATTGAATTTGAATTCATCTGAGAATATTCTTAAACAAGTACATCTATTCAGTTATTGGATCTTGCCTATGTCGTCACCCAAAATCCCATTTGCGGCACAGCAAAGTGTTGTGAATCAGCTCTAAGACTGACACTTAAGATTTAGTCCTACACTTCACTAAAAGTAAGACTGAGATGTTTGATAACTAACTTTTAAGCGCAGCTTAGAGCCAAGATTTTCTTACTCTTAAGTCAAGTCTTAGCAGTGTTCTTAAGAGTAATTCTAAGAAGCTTGATAAATACGGGCCCTGATGCGCTCAGGGAAGTGAATACAAATCAAACATAGCATACCATAAACGTAACTCCATGTGGGTATACCTCCAACAATGCTCCACGCCTTTTACCATAGCAGGACTGCTTATATGGGCACTCTGATCACTTCAATAAGACACAGCTGTTTGTAATAGTTAATCAGAACCTTCTACATGATTCCAGCTTTCTCCGGTCCCTACTATATCTCCCAGCAGCCCTGGCCAAGAAGAGGCGTGGTTAACCCCAAAGGGGACATACTACAAAATAAATGCACAACTAAAACACCATGCACTTGCACTGAAAGAGAAAGGGAATAAACGTATTACATAGAACTAAACATAAACAGGAAAATAATACTAAAATAAAGGAGTCCATTCACAGTCTTTTACGCCAGCCACACAAACACGTGCCCTTTCCAGGAATTACAGTCTTTCAGGGACAACATTGCATGTTCTCAATATGCATGTTAAAGTAGGTAGGCAGTTACCTAAAGAGGGTGTGTGTATGTGAAATTAAAATACAGAATGTGCAAAAATAAAGATGTAAGTGACTGAGTGGGGCATGGTAATGTGTGCCACAAATTCTGATTCCCACCACAGGATGGATGTTTCTTATGTCATATAAGTGAAAGGTAAAATAATTGTTAAAATTTACATGATGTTGTGGAATAGAGATATTTTTTGACTCACCCATTCAATGATTGTTCCTGTGCCTCTTGAAGTCAGATTTACTTCAAATGGTGCTGAAGCCTGGCAAGCCTGATTTGTCTTATTGTTTGTGAAAAATCACTTCACAAAAGGTAGCTTTAGAAACGTGGCCAGCTGTTTCAAGTTGAATTTGTACACTATCGATGCCTGTTGTCCAATTAAATCGTTTTTACACAAGACCTGGAGGCTAGCAGGAGATGTGACAGAATGTTTTCATTGAGGCGGTACTTCATTCTCTGTGGAAAGATGCACAGTCTCTTCCAGACTGATGAACAGAAGGGGGAGGAATGGTTGTAAACCAAGTCTGCACCACACTGGCCATTTATGTTGTTTGTGCATCCCTGGTTTATAAAGAAATGATAAGAAATGATTGTAAGTGAAAGGACTTTATTTACTTGCCTATTGTTAATTAAAAAAATAACAGTGTATTACTTATAAATACCAGTTAAAAATTGTCTTTCATCTATCAATACAAGGCTCCAGAATGCAGTGTTCTCTGTAAAACAAATTTCAGCTATTCATCAGGTGTACTAATCATACGTACCGAATTCAAAAAGTAGTATTCTAAAACTACTGATCCATACCTATCTGTTGATGACTCACTGGATGGTGCTATGGTTGAGAGCAGAGGAATCATGCACCTTTTTTTTAAGGGGCACAGTGTGCACAAGACACGTAAACATGTGCAATCAAATACAGATATTAAAAGGAAAATCCACTTGGCTCAAAAATCGGTTTCAATGGGCATGAGGCCTCTGGTCGAGAGGATTTGAATTGACATCCATGTCTCTTGCTAGGAGTTGATATGGATAGTCCTCCTCTTTGATAACTGTTCAATAAGGAAATAAATTGCTCAGCGTGTGATGACCTCCCGGGCGCATTTCCTCCATGGTGGTGTGACTCTTATTTGGAGAAAAGCTAAACTATGGTGGGGCTCAAATCGACGTCTGAATTTCAATGTGAATACATACACAATAGAATAGAGCATAACACCCTTCCCAGTAACTTGAAATACCATGCCGCACTGACTTCTTTTTTCAAATGTAATATTACATCAAGAGCAGATGTGGATAGACACTACTACTGAATTTAGGCAATAGCATATTAGCGCTATTTCAACTCATTAACTTTTTCTGGCTAACCTGTCCAGTACACACCCAATAGGGGTGTGCAGATTGATCCAAAAATATGGATATTATATTTTGTGTTTGAAGATTGATTCTAACGCAACTAAGTCAGCACAGTTGATAAAACGATTCTTGTAGTGGCTGTAACCCAACCAAGTTGTCCCCTCCCGCAGCCCCTGTAAGTAATAAAGCTAACTTTAGCTCACTAGACTGCAATAAATATACCAACATACAGCATGATATGATTATCAGTGATAGTTATTATCATTACTATAATGTTATCTGAATAGGTGCTTACCTGTCTATTAGAATGCATGCAAGATCAGCATCTTGTCTGTAGTCCTAGCTTGTCACGAAGCTCTCTCCATCTTGGAAATGCCACTCCAATGTTTACTCTTGTCTTGCTACTTTTCGCTTCCCAAAAACTTCTTGGGTATGTTTTTTCACTGGTACATTTGCGCTTCGCAGAGCTAGCTTTAGCAGCAGAACGTGTAGGCAATGCATAATCATGCTCCATAACGGGTAAGTTATACACACAAATATAAAAATTGTATACATATATTAGTCTCGGTCAAGATCAATGCATTGGCTCAATGACGCTAGCTTCTTCTTCTTCTTCTTTTTTTGCCATCTTCTTCTTCTTTGGTTTCATTAGCGGACTTCAACTGTTCCCTTTTGCATTTGGCGGTTCCACGGAAGTTAGAGCAACTAGAGGAGTCAAAGGTTATATGATGCCATTGACGGGTGGCAAAATGAGACGTCCTGTGTCTTCGAATTATATTACAGATTTCTCTGGTTTTGAAAGTTGGTGGAAACATTAGGGATAATGTAAGTACACAACTAAAACATATAAATAACATAGATATAGTGAGTTTTGCTTTTGTTAAAGTAGACATGTTACATATTGTACCTTTAACTTTGGGTGTGTTTTTTAGGCAGAATTTGACAGGGGGGTGGGTATCGAGGGGCGATTAATAGCATTCCCCATGCAGAGCCGGTTCAGGACTTGGTTGTTAGGAGACCAAAGCCATCTGCCAGGAGTGTATGCAAATCAACACTCTATCAAGCATACACAGGTAATGTTACTAATATCATACTGGTGGCTGCCGTATAATACATAAGCCGTATAATACATAATTGTATCTTGTCACTTTTATACACAGATTATGTAGCAAATATAACACTACAGTGAGCAATTTTCCAGAAAAACTCTTGACATCAGAATTGAAAAAGAAAACAAGGTGCAAGAGATGTGTGTATAATTTAACACTTACAGTTTTTAGTTTTACATTCCAGGATCCCTCCCTGACGCCAGGTCTTGTCTCTTGGGAATAGACTGAAAAAACTCAACCACTAATATCCTCTGAGCTGCATGGCTTGTCTCAACTCCATGGTCGACTCCAGGTTCGGACCTGTCCCGCAAGGTTCACCCCTGTCCTACGAGTGTCCTCCTGTGGTGAAACGCGGAAATTATGTCCAACACCCAGATGCACCAACATTCCCGAAACTGCCGTTAGAGAGGTCAACATTTCCAACTACTTTTCCAAACTTTGACCCAAACTACCAACAGTTTCTCCATTTGGACAGCTTAACTGTGACACACAAGATGGCAGCTGAGAGAGAGGGGCAGACATGTGAGCAGTCTTAGTGCCCATTATGGCAAGCGTTACGCAAGCCTAGAGTGACAGCTAGTAGGTTCTATGAGGTTAGCCATGTGAAAGGGCCATCTTCTGGTCAGACCCTGGCAGGGTGGATACTTAAAGGAGTACACCTAACTCCCGCCATGAAAAGGGGCATTGAACGCGAGCCACAGGTGCTGGAACAATATTAAAAACATTTAAATGTAAATGTCTCACAGTGTGGATTTGTTATCCATACCGATGCTCCTCAACTCAGGGCTAGCCCCGATGCAAGGCTATATGACCCTAGTTCCATTCCATGTTTTGGGCTTGTTGAAGTTAAATGCCCAGAGATCTCTAGCATTTCTGAGGCAGGACATGTAAATATGGTGAATGGTCAGGCAAAACTGAAGCAAAATCATAAATACCACTGGCAGGTTCAAGGTCAATTGGCAGTAACTGGATTGAGTTGGTGTGATTTTATAACATACACTGAGGGAGACTTCACAGTCAAAAGAGTCTGAAGGGATGATGAAATTATAAAAGAGATGAAAAAGAAGTTGGACCTGTACTTCTTTGTTACATATATAAATATGTATCTTCAGCAGAAAGTGAAATGAACCGAATGAATATATGAACTGAATGAATAAAGGATTTAAATAATTCCCTTTTTCTGAGTACATTATTTACTACATTATTATATATTTACATTATTTTAAATACTTTCAGGACGAACAGACCTTTAGAAGTGATTATAGATGAATGACTTCTCATTCAATTATATACATCTCATTCAATATATACAATGTTTTCAGTATACAGTTAAATGCATGTGATCGTGGGAAACACTATTCAACAGGAATGTAGCCTTTTAAATCAAGTGGTCCCTGAAAGTTGGTAACGGTCCACAGCTGGTTGACTGTCCCAGACAAGGTTAGAGGGAGAGTGTGTTCCAAGATGCGGTATTCCTTGACTCTGCATATTGCTCTTTCCACAAGGATTCGAAGTCAGGCGATTGCTTGTTTTTAGAGCATCCTCTTTGGTGAAATAAGTTAATTTCTATTATTTCAGTGAGTGCCTCAATACTTTTTAAACATTTATCTGCACATCTTAATGATTATCATTTTGGTCACAGTTTTAATTTTAAATGTTACTTCCTTTCATGCTTACCTGTCATCTTGAATAGTGGTATAATGAGCATTGCCCCACGGTCAGCTAGCAGCTTCTCGATGGTGAAATCCTTGTCTGCCATGCAGCCATCTCCTGGCTCCAGTAAGTTGAACAGTCCACTTCGTTCAGTCAGCTTTCAGTCAGAGATGGATCCAGTGAAGAGATTTGACACAAAAGTCACAGCACTACATGGGGCAATCCCAAATAATTCCTTCAAATAATTCCTTCAAGGCTGTTGTGTTTTTGAACATTGAGAAAACCTCTGACTGGAGAGTGAGGGATGATGGATTCTGGCATTGTACCTCTGTGCATTTGATGATTTCCCAAACAGCTGGACTGTACTGCAAAAATATATGCTTGGCATGGTGTTCTTGACTTGCTGTTTACTCATCCAGATGGGAAGGCCAAGGAGCAGTTAAATGTAGTTGGCCCATGTTATAACAACACGGGAGACAGTGGACACACTGACTTGAAACATGTCAGCCAGCACCTTCTCTTGCAGGCCTGCAGCAACACGCCAGGAAAAGAGAAAAAACTCATAAACCTGTTGCAGTCTACATGTTGGACTGGGAGAAATGGTTTCAAATGTTTGTCCCTTTTTCTGAGCTTTCGACCAATAAACCTCTATGGAGGCAGATGGTTGAGTAGCCTGCCAGAAGTCACAAAAAAACACATATCTTGATGTGGATCTTGTGTTAAAAAGGATGTCCTTGTCTGAGACACATAACTGGTGAAAATGCACTTGACCCACTTTCAGGTTTGACAGCTCTGTTGTCAACTCGTTGATTTTGTCTGCTAATTGCTGTATGCATGTGTGCAGCAGCAGCATCCAGTGCACCTGTAGAGAAAACAAATAAAGACATCTGACATAGATTTTGTCTGTGACTTGCATATTGAAAGTATTTTGAACCTGTAAAACTACATGAAATAGCTTTTTCTAGCTCAATATTCACCTTTACCTTTAATCAAGTAAGATATAAAATGCAACATTTGTACTTGTGATGAAGCTTTTCACATTGTGGTAATGGTCAAATGCTGGGATATCAATAAGACTAAACATTTTGTGCCAGTGTTCTGAAAAGTTGACCTACCTCCTCGATTTGACCTGCTAATAGACCATTCTGTGCTTAAACCATAGGTAGCACATCCTGTCAGGTAGGAAATGTCTATCAGAATACCCTACTACCCATTATATTGGGTAGCACATCTTGATAGGCATTTCATGGTTAGAGCACAATATAATGCACAGGTAAATCTGCATGGTAGGAGGGGCCCCCAAATCAAATTCTGCTTAGGGCCCCCAAAAGGCTCAGGCCGGCACTGTCACCACCGAAGCTGCAACCTCCTCCATCGTCTCTTCCTCACATGGCATGGGCTGATCCAGAGGAAGGGTTTGGCAAACGCCATGGCCTAGGTGGGTTGATGCTCTTTTAAAAGCAAACTCCCTTCTTGGCAGACCCAATTTTCAGACACTTGATGTGACCCTGGTTGGTAAAGTTAGCCACGTCAGCTAACGCTATGCTAGCACTACCTGTAACGTTAGTGTAGTCAGATTCACTAAAGTGCAGGCTACAAACAAACGTGCTACCTTGTTTTATTTTAAAGTTTGGCCCTTTATCCTGGCGAAACACTTTAATCCACTTCTTCCTTAGAATCAGTTCAGTGGGAATCCATGAACTTAGGTAGGGTTGGCATTGTTTGTTCGATTTACAAAGTGGAACAGAGCAGTGACATCCAGCCTTCGTTTCACCCATTGTTGAACTGTGCCGGAAGTGGACATACAAAAAAGACAAATCCCACCCATGAAACGGGAAAGCATGATAATCCCCTATTGCTTTTGTATTTGCAGTGTGTATGTGCATGCTAAAAGCAAAAACAAATGGACTTTTAGTTAGGAGGATTTGGACTGCGGTGGTGTACACCAAGAGAAAACACAGATTGGACGTTTGAGCTGTTAATCACGTAGCAACTAGGTGTATTTTCCATGTCCACTAAATTGTTAGAAAATGTGGATTCCATTTTAAGTTACTTGTTAATGCATCACAGCACTGGTACTGGCACTGGTTTTGAAAATGTTTGTATTTATATTATCACAGGAAATATGCTGTTGACGAGTGCACGCCACCATAGTGAAGGGACGGACAAAGTTCATGTTGAATACATTACAAAATGACATTTTGTATCCAACATAACATAGACATAAGGGGCCATATCTTACACCCAGCGCAATTGACTTTTTACACAAACGCATGTATCATTCCTATCTTGAATCCGACGCATATGGGACTTTTCCCTCCACAGACGCGCGTCTGTAAATTAGGGAGTTAACTTGCGTTCGTTGGGCGGTTCAGCGAAAAATTCAGTGGCATGTTATTCATATGCTATTTTAAGGGCGCATGCTTAACCATAATGTAGCTGTAACGTTTCCAGTTCCTCCTTCCTGGATTGCTCGAACTACAACTTCCCTAGTCATGTCTGTTCAGAACTACAATTCCCATAACCCGGACTCAATCATCCAAATTCTGAACACCTGCTCTCACCCACTCTGTATTTAAGCCACACACACACATTGCCTCTTTGCAAGGTATTGTAAGTACATTCCGTCTTCTTACTGAGCATTATATTCATTTCTGCATATCCTGGTTTTGACCCTGTTAACGTACCCTGTTATTCTTGCCTTTTGGATTACCCTCTGTGCCTTAACCTTGATCTGTGCCAAGCCTGTTTTTGACCCCAGCCTGTCTGAAAGCCTGTTGTGTGTATCGACCCCAGCCTGTCTGACAGTCCGCTCTGTGCCTTGACCCTAGCCTGCCTAAAGTTTGCCCTATTGCCTGCTCCTTGTCTGTTTGTTTGTCAAACCTGAGATACTCCTGTTGTCAAGCCTTAGATCATCTTGTACAATAAACATTATTGCTCTTTTTACCTCCTGGGGAGTATTGTTACAGTAGCGTGTGCACAGCGCGCATACACTTTGCTCCTCTCATCTACACAAATGTAGCAGTTCTTTATTATTGCAATACGTAATTAGGAGGAAAAATATTACAACACGAGGGAAGTCATGCATGGTGGTGTCTGAAAATGTGAAAAAATAGGTATACATCTAGTCTACACATTTACTCAAATCATTCAGAATTAATTATTTGCATTGATATACATCAACCTCAAGGGAACCCATTCAATCAACATACAAGTCATTTGCAATGCTAATAGTAAAATCACCCATGTCTGCGAATTACTCACGACTAATTTATGGCAACTTTGCCATGAGGAATCCCCCCTTGGGTGGCTGTAAAGGGGACAATTGCTATCCGTTAAAGACATGGTTAATGATGACACATTTTATGATGCCAGCAAGTGTGCGAAATGCTTTATTTGAAAACACACACAAAGACGCAGTGTAGCCTAATTGAACAAACATTTGGCACACTGTAAATACGCGTCAGGTGTTTGGATAGAACAGGTACACTACTCAAGTCGCAGGATTCTTTGTGGTTTGTTGTGTTTTACGCAACATTTCCATGAATCATGGATGTGTTGATGACATTATTTAGGAAATATTAGAGGGCATCAGGAGACGTGATGTTGAAATGCATGTGCCGTTGCAACTTTACCCAAATGCCCAGAAATACAGAACGGGAGAGGAAAGCTTATTTGACCGAAGAGTAATCTCGGTCTAATGTATTACATTGCATTCATAACCTTGTGATTTATTGAGAGTGAGTCCAAAACATCGGAAAGTAGGCTATGTCTTGTGACATTTCTTTATTTACATTTTGTAAAAAGAAAAATCAATAGCAATTCGCCGTTATAATAGCAATCCGCCATGGAACAAGCGCGCCTGCTCTTAAGGGGAATGTGAGATGACGCTCTGATTAGTTTATTGCACGTTACGCCAAAACCACACCTATGACTAATGAAGCTACTTCAGACCTACCCATCTTAGTTTTGCGTCGGGCGCCCGGTACCCTCCCACAATGTAACTTGCGTTTCGTGTTTGATACTTGCATTTCAGATCATTAAAATAGGTGTAAAATATGGGCTTTGTGTAGGTTATCACGTAGTTTGGAAAAAAACACACGTTGCAAGATGCAGCCCTGCCTGGTTATGATGACCGATTTATTTATTTATTTTATTTAACCTTTATTTAACCAGGTGGGCTCGTTGAGAACAAATTCTCATATATCGTGTCTGCTGTGTCTTCCATTATACACAACTGAAATCTACCCAATCATGAATTGTATTTAAATGCCTCTATCTTGTTGAGTATTGTGGATGTTACTTGTCTCAGAAATTAGTGCTGTATTTCATGCAAGTCTTATTTTGCTATAATATTATTCTTTTGCCCATTTGTGCTTTCTTTTCTTCTGTCTGAGATTTTTCACGCCATTGCGTTGCATTTAATTCTGTGGCACTTTGCATGTCTTGCCTAGGTCTGTTTTGTTTTCCCACATTCATAAATAAATTTAATAAAACTTTAATCCATATCAATCAAATATTTCAAGGCACAATTTCTGAGAGCAATACAATTGACTAGTTTTTAATCATATCATGATTATAATTTGTGTATTCTGTAACACCTGACATACATAACAATTATTTGTAATGCAGCACAATATAGGAGACAAGTGCAGGCAAACAGAGTTTATTTCCCCAAAAATACATAACAGCAATTCCAGAAACAAGAATACAGGTTCAGCAGGTATATAGTAGGTCACAGGGAACAATAACCAACAATGAAGGCACATTCTGATGGGCTTAAATAATCCGTGTACCATTCGTTCAGTCGTTTTTCAAAACAAAAGCAGAACTCAAAAAACAAATAAATGAATTGTTTCCTCAATATTCGTTTCCAAAACCAAAACGGAAAAACGGATAACAAACTCGTTTTTCCTATTTTCAATTTTGCGCTAAAATGAAAAATGGAAAAAACGGATAACGAGCGTTTCACCCCGTTTCATCCAATTTTTATATTTTTATTTGACGCAAAATGCATGACCCGGATGTGACCTTAACTCGTGGGGCAATGACACCGACACGACCAAGAACAGCCTAGTATGTTTAAACGGGTAGCAACAGA
>JACXGM010030123.1:0-13406 GCA_016801145.1 Umbra pygmaea
ATTGTGAAGAGGAAGTTGAGAGACGCAAGACCCAACACTCTGGATGAGCTTAAGGCCGCTATCGAAGCATCCTGGGCCTCCATCACACCTCAGCAGTGCCACAGGCTGATTGCCTCCATGCCACGCCGCATTGAAGCAGTCATTTCTGCAAAAGGATTCCCGACCAAGTATTGAGTGCATAAATGAACATAATTATTTGGAGGTTGACTTTGTCTTTTCTTTTTTGTGTATTACAAACACTTCTTTTATTGGTCAGATGAAATATGCTAATTCTTTGAGATAGGAATTTTGGGTTTTTATGAGCTGTATGCCAAAATCATCAGTATTAAAACAATAAATGACCTGAAATATTTCAGAGTGTGTGCAATGAATCTAAAATATATGAAAGTTAAATTTGTATCATTACATTATGGAAAATAATGAACTTTATCACAATATGCTAATTTCTTGAGAAGGACCTGTATATATATATACATACATATATACATACATACATACATATATATATATATATATATATTTATTTATTTATATAACGTAAACTTGAGAACTAGCCAATAAATATTTATTTGTGAGCAAATCTGGCTTTTTGAATTATCCTGCCTACCCAGCTGCTGACTTCACTGCACGTCCCTGCTATGACCCCTGGTGGTACAGTAACCAAAAAAGTTTGGGAAAGTTTGTACGTTTGAATCACACACCACTGTTGCAACGCAATCACATTGCAGTTTTGCGTAAACGCATGCCATTCTAGTTATTATACAATTATTATTATTCCACCAAACATTGATTTCAGAACTATTTTTAGGTTAACACAATAGTATCGTTTAAAAAAGAATATTACCTAGCTTTTATTACATTATTTGAGGTCTGACAACACTATATTTTATGTTATTTTGACCAGTTGACATTTTCTGCAAATGAATGCTCTTAATGACAATATCCTTATTTGGAATTTGGGAGAACTATTGTCAGTAGTTTATGGATTAAAACAATAATACTCATTGTACCCAAATACATACCTATCAATAGTATGATAGTGTGACACTGATCATTTTGCAGTGATCATTTATACCACTGATGAAATGAAGTGCAATACATTGGATATAGTGAAATTTGGGATGGAACCCTTAACAGCTATACTTTAGAGCACCGGTGTGAAACCAATTCTTACCTTTTACTTGAGTGATTGATTGATTGATTAATTAATAAGTTCAATAATTGGTTAGGATTGCCCCTCCCATGGTTGTCTAGATCTTAAATGGGAATAAAAAACAGATTACACTAGGCCCTTTGTGGAATCGGTTTTACATGTGTGCTATAGAGACTGGGAATGGGTGAGGGAGAAGAAAGGCAACATGTTCTTTCCTCTCATTGTGTGCTTCATACGGACAAAGGAATACAAAGTTGTGAAAATGTAATGGGCTGCATTATGAAATGCATTCTCATGTCATCTATGCATAGGAAAAGCAATCACTGTGCCACTTTCTGTGTGAATGAACTCTTGCAGTGAAAACATCTCCCTGGGCCAATTTCCATCTTCAAAGACAACATGGAAAAAAACTGAATTTCCATCTCTACATTTTATGGAATACACAGTAGGATGGTCCTGGAAAAACTTTTCTTTAATTACAAGCTTCCACCCTTCCAATGAATTCTCCGTTAAAACACATATTTGTGTTTTACGATAACTCCTCCCACCTAATTAGCTCATTGTTATTGGCCGGAATAAGTATGATTAGGAACCACACAACACGGCCAGTCGGATTGAGTAGGGTGGGTAAATGGCTCCAAATAGTTGTGCGGTCAATCGTTCTCCAAAAACATGCATGTCACATTTACTGCATTATCGTTATTACAGACATGTAATCCTAAACATGTGTTGAGCATACCCTAAATATTTTCTGATCCCCACCAAACTTTGCAAATACAAGTTTTTAGGGGTGAAGTACGAAATAAGAGGGTGGGAGGCAGAAAAAAAAGCAAAACATTTATCCGCCCTAATATGCAGGTCTGTATCAATTCTACACTTTCAGGTGGACAGACACATTGACCATTACTGGACCAGTTGATACGTAGTTGCAGAACCTACAGCTCCAGGAATACAATATTCCCAGAATAAATGACGTGGTTGTGGATTTTGGAGGCATGGTGTCACATACAAACACACACTAATAATACAAAGCATTAGTGGAGTATAACTGCTCCACTATCATAATACAAACAATTGAATGGCACACTGTAAATAATGGTCATCTTCTGCTATTTCAGTGAGTGAAGACATTGATCCTCACACACTCATCTCCCAGCCTGCAAGGAGTCAGGCCATTGGGTTAATAGAAACTTAATGACTGTTTCAAACCAAAGGAACAGCTGTTCTCCTGAAAAAGTCATCAAACACATGCTCACTCACCCTACACATAGGTCCTTCAGGGGCTGCTGATCAATGCTCCATGCAGGAGAAGGGGCTGGTCTGAAAGCAGGGCAGAGGTGTGCAGAGTTTGAAAGGGACTGATGTCCTCCACGATTAACCCTTTAATGTCCTTGCTGTGAAAAAACCCATTGTGTGCTCTACCAAATGGTTGAGTTGAACATTAAAGGGTTAAGGGTCACTTACTGGTGAGAGACATGAAAGAATACCAGACATGCAGGCTGTCCCATGGCTGTCCATACAAAGAAACAGAACAGGGCTGTTATGGCTGGCTGCTTGGATGTGACAGCTTTGGGGGTGATTGGAAAAAAGCTACTTGAAAACGGCAACCGTTAAGCTTGTAACTGTGGACCGCACATGCACATCGGTAGAAACATTTGGGTTTGTGCATGGTTGTGCATGTTAGGTACTGTGGGTGACTAGTCTTCACACATTCTAAAATCCCCTGCGAGCTGAGTTTCCACACAGACTGAAAAATTTATTTTTGCATTGTTGTACGGTTAGTAAAAAAAGTATTACAAATAGTTTGTGACTGGACAGTGGCATGCCTATTTGTATCTGTGAGAAATGTGATTGGTCAAGGACTCAGAGGAACATTCAAAGAAAATAGTTGATTAGTTGACTGATTTATTAAAATCACACAAGTAGACACTTGAAGTGTAAATTCAAGTTTCAATATTCCACTTTATTTGTCACAGAAACTGCAGGTATGCATCTACAATCAAAATCTTGTGCCACAGTTCCATCAATGCAGTAATAATAAGAATGTATAAAACAATGTACACAAAATATTAAAACATTGAGATATAATAACAGGGAATAGAGAGAAAGCATACTACAGCTCTGGAAAAAAAAATTTAAGACCACAGCAAATGTTTCTTAAATCAACCCCTTTGAAAACCTCTGATTCTGTGTGATCAAGAGGAAGACAGATGGTGACAAGCCATCAAACAAAGCTGAGCTGCTTGAATATTTGCACAATCAATGTCAAAGACAATTAATATTACTATACAATTACTATTATTACACCAAATATTGATTACAGAACTCTTCCTAAGTTAACATTACAATTGTATATTGTAGAAATAAATATGGAATTTATTTTGCATTATTCGAGATCTGACAACGCTGCATCTTTTTTGTTATTTTGACCAGTTGTCATTTCTGCAAAAAAGTGCTCTGAATTAGGGATAGACTGATTTCATCTGCTGCATTCGCCAATTTTCCTGGCATTATTTACAGACAGGCGTCCACATAGGCAGCTCTGTGTTGCTGGAGACAATGCAGTTCACGTGCAGACCATGCCCCTTGTCCTACCTCACCTGTTTTTACTAATTGCTAAATATTGTATTTTTATTTTAATAAATTTTCCTTTTTTATATTGAGACTTGTAACATTTGTTATCATCATTGTGTCATTTTTATGATGTAAATTGATGGAGCAAAAGCAGTATCGGCTCCAAATATCGGCTCAAGAAAATCATCAGCCCGTATCGGTCACCGGCTGAGGCTGATGAAAGAAAAGTCGTTATCGGAATCGGCACAAAAAAATCCATATCGGTCGATCCCTACTCTGAATGACAATATATTTATTTATAATTTGGGAGGAAGTAGTAGTTAATGGAACAAAACAAAATATTTTACTCATACTGAACCTATCGATAGTAAAACCATAGACAGTGATGATTTTGCAGTGGTCTTTTAATATTTTTTTACAGCTGTATATACTTACAGTGCCCACAAAATAATAATGTTGATGATCAAGGTGCATTAAAATATACAAATATTATACTGTGACTATGTATGGGTATGATATAGTTAGAGCTGTGTGTGGTCATACATTCGTGGGTGTACAGGAGGGTGCTGAGTATACTGCCTTGTGGGGCCCCCGTATTGAGAATCATGGATTAGGACATTGTTACCAACCTTCACCAGCTGAGGGTGTCCAATCAGGAAGTCCAGGTTCTAATTTCAGATGGAGGGGTGTAGGCCCAGATCCGTGAGATTTGTGATATGCAATGAAAGCACTATGGTGTCGAAGGCTGAACTGTAGTTTCCAAAATACAACTGTAGCATCCTCATTTATGCATTTATTTTGTTGAGCTGAGTGAGGGCGGTGTGCATTGCGGTGGTGATTGTGTTGTCCGTATGATCTGTCACGGTGGAATACAAATTGAAAAGGGTCTAATATGTCGGAAAGGGAGGAGACAATGTGATCTTCAACAAGCGACTAAAAGCACTTCATGATGACAGAGTGGAACAACGACCTGTGCTAGAGAGAGTTTGAAGATGTCAGTGAATACCCCTGCCAGTTGGTATGCACACACACAGAGGATGCGGCTGGAGATGCCATCTGGTCTAGCAGATTTGCCCAGGTTAACACGCTTGTTCATTATTTAGATATGCGTTGGTATCCACCGCATGACATGATTTACCTTTTTAGTCTGTCACTTTTTGTAGTCTGTGATTGTTTTAGCATTTCTTTTGCATGGCCCAATGCCTCTTGTGCCGAATTTGAAAATGTTCCATTATAATATTGGCGCTAAGGATAACTCTCGACCTGTGTAAAGGGGTCCCGGGCCATGAAAACAGATTCAGCATCTAATGAGGCACGTGTGATTGTGAAGTGGCAGAATGGAGTGTGACAATATTCATGAATTGCTTGTTGTCATCCCTAGTGCTTAACTGTTGAAATGGTCAAGAGCTCTGTTGTTTTTTTCACTGCTCATGTTAATTCACATAGACAGTTAACTGGGGAGGAAAATTACCACTTGATTTGTTCATATACTGTATGGATACATTCCTAACAATCAGTAAATTCTGAATATGCAGGGATAATCTGA
This sequence comes from Umbra pygmaea, assembly GCA_016801145.1. Classification (NCBI taxonomy): domain Eukaryota; kingdom Metazoa; phylum Chordata; class Actinopteri; order Esociformes; family Umbridae; genus Umbra; species Umbra pygmaea. Next base: position 5,274 of record JACXGM010030123.1, read on the forward strand.
GTGGGGAAAAGATACATGAAAATGTGAAATCCACAGCGTTTTATTTTAATTTGGGGCAGATGGAGAGGGAGATTTTTTATCTCAAGGCAACTGCTTCCACTGCATTATCCATGTTTCTGTAGAGACATAGATTCCCTGAAAGACTTTGTATTTCTAATCATTAAGGCAAGAGGTTGTGTGGCATATGGCTAATATATGACTGCTAGGAGCTGCACTTGGGGACGACACACTGTCGAGTTCAAACACAAAGCATATATCTGTGTTATATTGGTAATTTACCTCAGCTATCAGTATTACATACTGTACCACTGCTACCAGCCAATGTGTAGCAGCAAAAATGTAGCAGTATTGAGGGTTTTTCTATGACTGACATTTTAGCATTCAGCACATCCACTGTAACATGCTGCTGCTAAGGCATTGCATTACTCTTTCAGAAGACACAATGACTTATCAGGCCAAGTGTTGACAGACCACATCGCTGCATTGCCAGGCAAAAACAGCTCTTCTGCAGCAGACAAATTTGTTGTAGTAAGTGATCTCAGAAATATAAATCCAGTATGCACAGAATACACAAGCAAAACACACAAAAACTACTCCCAGGGGAAAAGAGAAAACATCTATATTTACTTTTGAGTAATTTAGTATCAAACAGTTAGTGAATTCATTATATGATAGGTGGGACAATCAACCAACACTGTTATAGTAAGTGCATTTCTGCTACAGTATATAGAAACTGTACCTGTTAGTAAAGGCAGTGCTTGGAGAGATTAAGGTTGTGTGACTGTTTAGAAACAATGTTTCTCTACCTGTTCTAGTGATAAGTATGTGTTTTATAAAATGAACATTTTAACTGTGAAGCCAGATTTTCTTCTGAATTATTGCATCTGTGAATATTACAAGACACAAATATTTTCTACAATTTGTAAATAGAAAAAAAACAATGTGCAGAAAAAAAAATATGATCTGCAAATATGAAACATGATCCATAAATATAATTCACAAAATTCCAGAGGTCCAGGGGCACCGGTCAATATTGATGGCATAACAAATTCCACCAATTATCGACAATTTTAGCTGAGAATCTGGTTGCTTCTTCGGAAGGCTGGGCCTTGGGCATAGGTGGATTTTCCAACAACACAATGGCCCAAAACCTGCCTCAAGATCCACACAGAAATGGTTCTGCGACAAAGAAAATCCATGTTCTGCCGTCATTCGCCCAGACCTCAATCCAATCAAAAACCTGTGGGCTGAGTTGAAGAGGGCAGTTGAAAAAGCGCAAACCCAAGAATGTGAAGGATCTTGAAAGGATTTGCATTAAAAAATTGTCAAAAATTCCTCCAAATGTGTTCCTGCATAAACATTGCTGGAAGAATCCATACTGTTATGCTTACCAGAGGTGTTTGCACTAAGTACTGAATAAGGAGTTTCTATAATTATGGTACCTTAATTTTGGTGAAATCAAAAGCTATTTGAGTCAAACACATGGGCAAGTTACATGTTAACATAGGACCCCTTCTTTTATATAACCTTCCCACTTCCTGCATCCATTGAATTTGTGAGTTGAGAGTTTCTGATTAATTAATTTGCAGGATGTCAGAATAGCCTCCGAGAGCTGTTGTTTTGATGTGAACTGCCTCGCACCCTCATATACCTTTTGCTTGAGGATGCTCCAAAGGTTCTCAATAGGTTTGAGGTCTGGGGAGGATGGGGGGCCACACCATGAGTTACTCTCCTTTTATGCCCAAAGCAGCCAATGACCAGAGGTATTCTTTGCAGCATGAGATGGTGAATTTCATGCATGAAGATGATTTTGCTTATGGAAGGCACAGTTCTTTTTTTTGTACCATGGAAGAAAGTGGTCAGTCAGAAACTCTATATACTTTTTTCTATGTCATTTTCACACCTTCGGGGACACTAAAGAGGCCTACCAGCTCTCTTCCCATGATTCCGGCCCAAAACATGACTCTGCCACCTCCTTGCTGACGTCGCAGCCTTATTGGGACATGCTGGTCATCCACCAACCATCCACTCATCAGTAAACAAGGAAATTTGTCTTTATGCGTTTCTGCTTGTGAGCATTGGTTAGAGGTGACCAAATAGTAGGTTTATACACAACAGCTTCAGATACCTGTTGCTGCTTTGTAATGGCATTTTAGAAGCTGCTCTCTTTATCCGATTAATTCTTTTGGAAGTAACCTTCCTCATTTTCTGCATGAGCCCGTCTGTGCTCTGAATCAGCCACAAATCTCCTCACAGTACGATGATCATGCTTAAGTTTTTTGTGAAATACCTAATGTTTATATACCTTGTTAAGGCATTGCACTTCCATGCTTTTCTGCAGCAGAGAGATCCTTATTCTTTATATTGCTTGAAACCTGTGGCCTGCTTAATAATTTGGAACATCCTTCTTAAGTAGTTTTCCTTTAATTGGGCTCACCTGGCAAACTAATTATCACAGGTGTCTGAGATTGATTTCAGTGATCCAAAGAGACCAGAGACACAATATCATCCATGAGGGGGCAAGGCTATGGAGGGCCTTATACATGAGGAGCAGGGCTTGGACTTGGTGATGCAGGACTGGACAGGAAGCCAGTGAAGGTGCAGGCTTTGCCTGACACCAGATAGGACTCCATTGCAGTAGTGCAGACGTGATGTTCCACATGAATGTATGAGGGTCTCTGCTACCAGGTCAGTGAGGGATGGCCGGAGCCTGCATATGTTCCGGAGGTTGGAGAAGGCAGATTTAGTGACCTTGATGTGGAGCTCATACGAGAGTGGGGTCATAGATGACACCCAGATTTCTAACCTTAGAGGATGGTCAGATGGAGCAGCCATCAATGGACATCACAAGATCCCCTACTCTCTTAAGAAGAGCCCTAGGAGCCACCAGCATTGTCTCTGTTTTATTGCTGTTGAGTTTGAGTTTATCCAGTTTTTGATGTCTTTGAGACAGTTGATTAGTAATGGGGGAGGGAGGACTCAGTTGGGTTTGGAATGAAGGTATATATATCGGTGTCATCTGCATGAGTGGAATTGAAGACTATTGCGGCGAATGAACTGACCCATCGGTAGCGTGTATATGATGAACAGCAGGGGTCCAAGCACAGAACCCTGCGGAACACCTTGGTTGACCATTCTACATTAATATAGTACAGTGTTTCTCACATGTTGTTATTTTGGGTTTATCGCTATAATTATATTTTTTATGTATTTTTGTTTTTCATAGTATTGTTTGTGCATTGCCAGTCAGGGGTGCTAGTAATTTTGGAGCCCACTGTATGTATAAAACCGGCAAACCTTTATTGTAAATGTTATTGGGACAAATGGCTTGCTACTAACTCATTAGATTTTAGTTTGAGCCACCTAATTGTGTGTCTTGTTTGTGAATTAAATAAGCATTGTCTCGCTATGTTACTAGCTAACCAGATGTACTATAGGCGTCATTCATATGGAGTGTATGGAGAGTAGCTACCTAGCAAAATCTAAGAAGGATATATTTCTCCTTGTCAAAGTAGACTGTTAGCTACATAGCTAGCCAGCCTTCCGATATTGAGATTATTTTGCTTGATGCTCTCACTCTCAATTTTGTTGTTTATTTCTTTATATTTGAATAGATGATAACGAGAGTAACTGCTGTTCTCAGTAGCACAACTATTCAACTCAACACTGCATGGAAGGCTGTCCTATAATAATTGCTCCCACAGTTGATTTTTTCACATACGCCTGGGTCAAAATGTGTGTGGAGGACTGCACGTTCTCACGTCAATTTTTTTTTTTATAAATCCCAATGTTTGCTTTATTTTGTGCAAACACAACATTTATAAATTAGGCTCCTGGTCTCAATACACCAACATGTTATGACCAGGTAGAAACAATTCTATTTACTACCATGTTATGACAGACCACTGCCATATATTAATGAGTCACAGGCTTAAGTTATCAGGAGTTAAAATATTTGTTAACAGTGCTGCTTGGTCTGTGGTGTACCCAGTGGATAGAAGATAGCGAGGAACACACTTGCAAGTACTCAAGCCTAAAGGAAAAAACAAGTGGCATTGACAAGATTCATCTGCATTAAAAAGATTGGTCCTCTGTGGGTTTAGAAAGAAATCTACAAATCTAGAAAGATCAGAGTGCATAAGGTAAATGTAGCAATGTTCCAGTAGTCAAAGATAAAAAAGAACACAGCCTTGAAACTCTTTTTTTCCATTGAGCGTGTGTCATTAATGCTGAAAAAAGTCACCACAAATCCTACACTGCCTATTGTTGCCCATCAACAATTCACCTGAAATGCTACAAGTTATTTTCAGATTCCATGGACAATATACTAAAAGCTTCATGCACAATATACAGTGGGGCAAAAAAGTATTTAGTCAGCCTCAAATTGTGCAAGTTCACTTCAACTATGAGAGACAAAATGAGAAAAAAAATCCAGAAAATCACATAGTAGGATTTTTTATGAATTTATTGGTAAATTATGGTGGAAAATAAGTATTTGGTCACCTACAAACAAGCAAGATTTCTGGCTCTCACAGACTTGTAACTTCGTCTTTAAGAGGCTCCTCTGTCCTCCACTCGTTACCAGTATTAATGGCACCTGTTTGAACTTGTTATCAGTATAAAAGACACCTGTCCACAACCTCAAACAGTCACACTTCAAACTCCTCTATGGCCAAGACCAAAGAGCTGTAAAAAAACACCAGAAACAAAATTGTAGAACTGCACCAGGCTGGGAAGACTGAATCTGCAATAGGTAAGCAGTTTGGTGTAAAGAAATCAACTGTGGGAGCAATTATAAGAAAATGGAAGACATACAGCATACACTGCAACATCTAATAAAAATTTCAGAAAACATTCAAAACCCTATATTTTTAAAGAATATCTAAAATAGTTTCACAGCCACAACTCCTTTGGTTTTTATAACTATGATAATTATTTTATTATTTTTATAATTGAAAAGGTTTAGGTCTATCAACTCAAGCAGGGCCAGCCATATAAAAACTTTGCATAACTTTTCTAAACGTATACAGTGGCTATATGACCAGTGCTGTTTTTACACACTAGTTCATTTTCTCTTTTTTATTTTTATTTAAGTTAGAAAACATCATTGATTGCTAAATTATTATTATTACGTTTAATCGTTTACATTTTAGTCAGTTAGCAGATTCTCTAAACAAAGCAACTTACAGTAGCTAAGGAATTGTTTGTGATTCCTTAGACTTGCTTAATCCAACTGTTGTGGCTTTAATTCACTGCATGAATCAATTTTGATTCCTTAGGCTGCGGAGCTGGCTGTGGTGCTGAATCCACCCGTTGTGGCTTTAAATCACTGCATGGAAGTTGTCAGTTTTGCTCCCTCAAATCTTGCAACATCTGTGGAATTGTGCTGTGTGATGAAACTGCACATTTTAGAGTTGCCTTTTATTGTGGCCAGCCTAAGGCACACCTGTGCAGTAATCATGCTGTCTAATTAGCATCTTGATATGCCACACATGTGAGCTGGATGGATTATCTCGGCAAAGGAGAAGAGCTCACTTACACAGATTTAGACAGATTTGTGAACAATATTTGACAGAAATAGGCCTTTTAGATGGATTATCTTGGCAAAATTGTCATATTTTACACTCTCTAAAAATGAATGCGATCTCAGATGAGAGGCAGAGCTCTCTTACCATGCACTACAGACTGGGCAATATTGCATCCAGAATGAGATTTTGTGAATTGAACATACTTTGTAATCACATTCACTTCATTGTCAACAAGGAGTTTTGCACAGAATACGTTTAGAGGCATTACCGGTAGCACCGGCGTTCAAAAACAGTTTTCAATCCCCAGTTCCTTCATTACTTACTATGATTAACCAACATAGTATGGATAAAAGTATGACAAAATTAGAACAAAATATATCCTAATTATTCAATGAATAATGACAGATGTTTGTTGGTTGCAATTTTTTTGAACGCTTATTTTTAATCTACACTGTCGATCGAGAACAATTACTAGAATGTCCTTCAATACAACTTATCACACCGCATTCTAAAGGCATATTTCCTGCATTCTAGAGCATTGAGGTCACCCACATTAATTTATCATGACCTCTAAATTGTTTGCAATCATTGTAATGTGGTTGATGGAATTTCTAGCTGGCATCTGTGTAAAAAAAGACATTGTAAAAAAGTGCTATGCCTACATTTTGTGTTGGATATGCGGTTGGTGCGGGTAGTCAGGGTGCACGCTGCAGTGTGCTCATTGTTTGAGTGCACTGCACATTCACAAGCAGCAGCAGAGGAGCTGGAGAAGCACTTATGATGTATTAATGACAGTGGAACATTGTTTGCACAGCGTGGCAGTTATATTGTATGATAAAATGTGTAGAATAGAGAAACTGGAGGTAGTATCAATCCTACTGATGTTATTATCGATCTTCAAATGTATCGATATTTTGGGATCGAGCCACCTAATATTGTCTCTGTAATCATACATATGAACTGTATGTTGGAGAAGGTGGTTGCCATGGTATCACCAGGAAAAGGACAGCTAAAGAGATCAAAAGATACGTTTTGCCATCCATTGCTCATCTGGAGGGTACTCCCAACCCAGGCTGTAGTTTAAGCGGGGGAACTTGGATCTGATTCACTGGTCCACATGGCTTAGCAGGCCCCACAGTTTGTAATAATATACATTTTCCCTGTAAGTAAAAGGGGGGCAGGCATACATCTTTTCAGTGATCCCAGTATTCCTAGTGACAAGTTATTGTGTCCATTGAAAGCAGGTCCTTTCAAACATTTTTTAACTTCCACTTTTGGCGACGCTTTTGTCCTCAATGTAATCGTAACATTTGTGGAATGTTTCGAAAAGCTGTAGAACCTTGGACTCATTATAAACCACTTGCTCTTCTCCCCCTGATGTTCAGCTGGAGTTCTGCCTGAAGCTGACTGAAGAGGTCGATGTACTGCTCACTGGTACTGAACTGGCATCAGTGCAAACATCACAAGCCTCCTCTCTATAGCCCATGCTTGGGTCAAGCAGGAGTGGTGGTTCAGCATCTAAGGTCAGATTCCAAGCTTGAGATTTGGGGCTATCCGCTGCTGCAACTTGCCAGTACTTGTTTGGAGGTCATTTCTCAGACCATGTTCTCATTTATATTGCATATTAGCAATGTTTGGATGAGAAATATATCTGTTCTCATGAATATCCACAACTTGTATTAAAGAAGGCTGTTTTGCAAAATGAACCACACAAATTTACAAGCAAGATGGAAAAGAAGCCGAACTCCAGAAATACATTTCAAAATAGAGGAAAAGTATGTGGTGGATTTTTGGAACTTGTTGTCTTGTTTTGTCAGTATTGCCTTTACACTAGGTTTTGTTTTGTCAGTATTGACTTTACACTAGGTTTGTGACCCACATTGTTCAGTTCTGGCTGTTGTTCTCTCTGTCTCTTCCACTTTTCATCTTGCCAGCACTTTTCAAGCCTATGATAAAGAAAGGACATGGCACAATCGAGTCTAATGAACATTTGACATCAGAGTCTCTCTTTGTACAATTTTTTTTAAATTAATTTAATGAACTCAAAAATGGTGAGTCAATTTCTGCTACTTTTTGGGTTTATAGTAAAACAAATGACTAGTAAAAGACTGATACTGAGATTTTTGGTTGCTCTCAAATCCCTGTTAATGCTAAACATATTATTATCTTTTCTATTATCTCTGTTTAGATCTGTTTTCACACTCTATACATCTGGCCTAGGGATGTCAGGAGAACCGATACTACCGGTTCTAAAATGACAAAACACAGACGATGCCCATTTTCGGAAGCACCGTAGGCACCGTTAGCGAAGATGCCAGTTTTAGCAATAGCAGCATCCCTGACTTACCCAAAACCAAACGAAAAGGACTTCGCCTCCAGTTGCTTAAAGTCGCTAGCTAGCTTTGTCAAAGTCAAAGTCAAAGTGGTTTATTTATCATATGCATTGAACAACATACATCATCCTATGCAGAGAAATTCTTATTGACATGGCTCGGTGATTCTATGCAGTGGGCTTAAAAACAAGAATTACAACAATATAGAATTTTAAAATAGGAATGACAATAGTAATAATAGTAATAGTAATAATGATAATAATAAAACGCTA
>JACXGM010030126.1:0-13403 GCA_016801145.1 Umbra pygmaea
ATACACATCCATGGTGGGGTTGAACAGTATGTGTGTAATATACACATCCATGGTGGGGTTGAACTGTATGTTTGTAATATACACGTCCATGGTGGGGTTGAACAGTATGTGTGTAATATACACATCCATGGAGTTTTGAACAGTATGAGTAATATACACATCCATGGTGGGGTTGAACTGTATGTGTGTAATATACACATTCATGGTGGGGTTGAACAGTATGTGTGTAATATACACATCCATGGTGGGGTTGAACAGTATGTGTGTAATATACACATCCATGGTGGGGTTGAACAGAACAGTATGAGTGTAATATACACATCCATGCAGTTTTGAACAGTATGAGTAATATACACAGTGCTTGAAGTTGGGCGGTCCACACCGGTATGCAGTACCCACACTTCTACATTTTACTCTTAAGCGTACCACTACTTCTTGCAGGTAGCTGGTACTCAACCACACTGACAGAGAAAGCGCCAGATTGGTAATGATCAATGACAGTATACAAGATGGTCGAAACCTTGTCATTCATTCCTATTGAGAGAACGTAAAGTCAATTAGAAGCACTTTTTTGGTGATAGCCGAGCGTACTGCACAGCCTCAAGCTGAACGAAATGACGTACATTCGATCTGACGTGAGCAACGTCTCTGAAAGTTGGAATTCTTATATTAGCCGTGCCAAGGGAAATCTGATTCATGCTGAATCTTGCCTCTTGCAGAGAAAGGAGAGCGTAAGTAGGAGTTGTCCATGAACGTAGGAGCAGGAGCAACTTTTGGTAAGTATTCTGATTAATTATTTTGTCATTTTGACTGTATGCCCCCACGTCCCCCGATTGCCTGCAAGCTTCTCCTGGACTTTACGGTAATTTCTGTGCGACAGTAAGTTGTGTGGTTATGACACAATAGTTAGCATATTTTCACAAAAACTGCTGCTACGGGGCAATAACGTGACATACAAGGTAATGGAGCTTTTTATACATTGTTCTCTTTCTTCATTTCTTTGCCTGAATTACAATGGCTAAACAAGCAAAAAAGAACATTTTCACAGACTGTGAGATCGAGGTTCCAACAACAGAGGTGAAGGCGAGGAAACGTGGCCTGTCATCAAGTATTAGGAGAAAAAAAAGTTGGCGGAGTGGAAAATTGTCACTAGGGCCGTAAATGTTCGGAGAACCGGACCATGGTCACGCATCATAATCAGGCAGCGCCAACGGCCTTTCAGCTGCCGTATGGTCCGCTCCACCACTGACCGAGCTCCCTATATGTACATCATTGTAACGCTGCTCTTGCTCATTTTGGGGGTTTGTGAGCAGGGTGAGGAGCAAAGTTTGCAACGGGTAACCACGGTCACCTACGGGTATACATTAACCACATACTCAGATGCCAATACAAGATCATTGCCTTATTTTACTGTATAGCCTAATGATCATAAATGACATTTATTACCAATAAGCCAGCCATCCTGCACAGCCCCTGCTTGCAACAACATTTGTCAAACACATTTGCGCATCACAGATCACTTGCACATTAATAGAGTGGAAGTGTTTTCTGTTCACATAAGCAAATTCATTATGGTGCCCTTATAGCAATGTAAGTGCAGTCGATGGCTCCAATTACATTTGGAAATCGGCTCATCGCTGAGAATTGCAGTTTAATGTTGGCCTGCTCACCGACAGTGAAGGGAAATTGTATGTACCTGGGTGACATATGGATGAGACCGTTCCATACAGCTGCCATGGCGCGGCCCAGAGGTGGTTGGGAAATGCCTGACCGGTCAGCCAGCTCTCTCTAAAAAGCGCCAGTTGCGAGGAAGCCTAGTGTGATGAGAACTTGCAAAGGGACAGGTAACGCGTGGTTCCTTGCTGTCTCACGTTCTGAAGCCGGCCCAAGCTCAGCACAGAGTTCCAACAGGATAACCCTTGGCAACCTGAATCGACTCATAACCCAGTCATCATCGCGGGCCAGCAAATCAGTTTGGTCTCTGAATACACGATCTCTCCGGATTCTCCTATTTGCAATGTCTTCTAGCAGTGCCAGAGCAGCCATTGCGCATCAAGTATAGCAGCATGATTTACGTGTCCTTTTATAGGCTACACCTAATTTCCCACACCTTGTTCACTTATTTACACATAATCCACAGAATCAATTGAGCATCAACAGTGAGTTATTTTGCACAACTGTTACTGGAGGTGGATCCGGGCATCATGCCTCCTGTGCGTTATGGATGAGCCAAAGTCAGGCTCACAGACACAATTGCATTTTCCCAAGCCAATCTTGTAGCTGCACAGCGATTATATATTTCATCGGTGGTAAATAGTCTGTGCCTTGTGCAATGTTAACCATATACAGAGGGTGACATGCATTTCCTGAATGATTTTGTCATTCGTTTGACACCCTCAATTTTAACAGAACTTATTGAGTGGTGGCAGATTAAAGTAATAGCCGTTTGGGTTTTGGCATTTTGATGTGAGTCATCCACATCAATGATCAAACTTTTATTGGCGGATGTAATTATGTTTTTAGAATAGTCAACGTCATAGACTTTATTAGACAAAACTTTATTTTGTAATGTTTGGTGAGTTATGGCACTGAAATGTGCCATAACTCACCAAACATTACAAAATAAAGTTAGAATTTGTCACGTTACAGAGCCAGACAAGACTTTGCGTACGGCCCGCACATTCTCACATCAAGTTAATTTTTATACATCACACCATGTGCGTGGAAACCAGCTTACGCAAATTTTTCGTGCGTACGCAACGTTTATACATGAGGACCCTGATCTCTTGACAAATCGCATAAAGGCAAGCAGTTGGCCCACCCTATCAGAAGTTCGCTTCTCCACAGATGCTAGTTCGAAAAAGCTGTCTTTTCATAGATATTTCACTGATGAAAACCTAGAAACTAATAAGAAGTGTTTTTTTGTAAGTCGTTATTTTAGCCTGGCTTTAGAAAAGTTATAAAAGAATGCATGTTCCAGAGCCAGACAAGTCAACAGAGGTCCATGTTCAACCAGAAACATTGGGTAAGATTTATGAGCTTCAAACAAAGATTTGGATTTTCCCTTTGACTTTTGCCTGTGCTTATTCGTGTATTGCCCTTCCCTGCCTTGTGACACCGTTTTGAGCGTTCTGATTTTATGCCTAAATACTGAGACTACTGTGTACCGGACCCTGCTTGTTGGGAAAAGTCTTCACCTTATTTACTGGAACCTGTGGTCTGAGTTGTATCCTTATAGAATACCTCAACATTTTATACATGGCAATGGACCTCACCGTTTTATGCAAATCGAGACCAGGCAACATTTTTCCAGTCTTCAACTGTCCAATTTTGGTGTGCTCTTGCAAATTGTAGCCTCTATTTCCTATTTGTAGTGGAAATGAGTGGTAACCGGTGGGGTCTTCTGCTGTTGTAGCCCATCCGCCTCAAGGTTGTGCGCGTTGTGGCTTCACAAATGCTTTGCTGCATAACTCGGGTGTAATGAGTGGTTATTTCAGTCAAAGTTGCCCTTCTATCAGCTTGAAGCAGTCGGCATAGTCTCCTCTGACCTCTAGAATCAACACGGCATTTTCGCCCACAGGACTGCCACATACTGGATGTTTTTCCCTTTTCACACCATTCTTTGTAAACCCTAGAAATGGTTGTGCGGGAAAATCCCAGTAAGTGAGCAGATTGTAAAATACTCAGACCGGCCCGTCTGGCACCAACAACCATGCCACGCTCAAAATTGCTTAAATCACCTTTCTTTCCCATTCTGACATTCAGTTTGGAGGTCAGGAGATTGTTTTGACCAGGACCACACCCCTACATGCATTGAAGCAACTGCCATGTGATTGGTTGAGTAGATCATTGCATTAAGGAGAATATCATCTAATAATCCTTTAGGTGAGTGTATAAGTACCAGACTGTTTCGATCATTCAGTGTGAAGTATTGATTGTTTCTGAGCGTCATTACTAAATCTGTGTTATTCTAAGCCATCTGATTCTGTGTATGAACTAGCGTTGTTCTACGTATCATTTTTGGATTTTTCCTTGTACTTTTAGTGCCTATTTGTGTATTGCCCTGCCTGCCTTATGGCACCGTTTTGAGCATTCTGATTTTGCCTAAATACTGAGACTACTGTGTACCGGACCCTGCTTGTTGAACAATTGAGTAAAGCCTTCACCTTATCGTGTGGTCTGAGTTGTATTCCTTACACTTATAGTATGCTGCCATTCATACTATTCCACCACAATGACTTACTCTATCAGTCAATTCCTGCTAAGGGCCCCAAAATTCTAGTAATGGCCCTGATGGTAACAATATCACTCTGCAAAAGAAAATCTATTGTTGTGTCCTTGAGCAAGGGACTGTTGAATAACTATCACTGAAATCTAGGGTCCAGGGTGGAGAAGGTGACTGTTGGTTTTGGTCACCATTCAAGCGAGTTCTTTCTTTATGCACCAAAATGGTTATATAGGTCTGGCCTATTTAATTTTCAGTCACTTCATGTAATTGAGAACATTGCGTTTTAGGGGTTTAGCTTTAGTGGAACACCATGTAACCAAAGTCAAAAACAAATTACAAACACACACACACATACTAACAAAGCCTCACACACACTGGCTTGATGTGTACTTCACTGTGTGCATTTGCATTCTGATTAAGTCATTGTAAGGTTAAAGGGCACAGCATAATTTATGGTGCACCATGAATATACAATGTCAGACTTTGCCCTGTGGGTGAGCAGCCATAACTGAGAACCATCTATGGATACCTATCTGGGTAGACCTGCCAGGCATGAAACAGACAGGATTATGGGATAATTCACCCACAAATAGGTGACTAATGACAGGTGGGAATAGACTTGTATGAGGCCTGGGGGCAAAGGCGTAAGGGTGAGCTGACAAGCACACACATGCAAATATACACAAAGTAAATACTGAATATATGTGTATTTGTGTATATGTCTACATACACACAGTAAATAGGTTTCAGGTGATCTTGGATATTAACAAGGATATAGATGAGGAAAAACAGGCAAACAAAGGTGTACATGTGATATGACAGTTATGCACACACACAAACACACAAATGCAGGAATAGTCAGGGAACAGGTGATACGACAAAACAGATGCAGGTGAAAAGCTGTGCGTTCAGCTGTGATGAAGCGCATCACGTCAACATGATCATTAAGGTAAGTCACAGGGGAATCAAGGGTGATTGTGCACGCAGGGCACCAGAGGCCAATCCAAAAGGAATAGAACTCACACCTACCTCTCTCTCCTCAAAACGGCGCTCTCCTGCCTGGCATGCTCTAGCTCCTTCCTTAGGACGCCCACTTCCTGTTCAGCACCTGAACACTTCCTGCTCACCTCCTCTTCCCTCTGCTGCCATGCCAATACCTGGGATTGCAGAGAGTCACACGTGCGTCGGCATGACAAACCCTCTTCCTCTTTGTCCCTGAGTTGTTGGGTCAGCCTGTAGATCAAATCATACACTGATCAGCCATAACATTATGACCTAATATTGTGTAGGTCCCCCTTTTGCCGCCAAAACAGCAGCCCCATATGCAACAATCTGTGATGCACTTTTTTAACTCATATTTCCTGCTTATAATACATCAACTTTGAGGACAAAATGAAAAATGGGCAAGCGTAACTATTTGAGTGACTTTACAAGGGCCAAATTGTGATGGCTAGATGACTTGGTCAGAGCATCTCCAAAAGTGCAGCTCTTGTGGGGTGTTCCCGGTGTGCAGTGTTCAGTACCTATCATCAAAACCTACAGGGTCATGTGTGGCCAAGTCACATTGATGCATGTGGGGATACAATCCCATGAGAGATCGGACACTTTACATAGTTTAAGTGTATATTCCTGTTTATTTGTGTCTTTGTGTTCCTTTATATTCCAGTGCTAGGCACTGTAGTTTTGTGTTTTATGTACTGTCTCTTTAAGTTGTGTGTGTGTGTAACGCTCCCCTGCTTGGCTAGAGGTATGATAGGTGTTAGCTCAGGTTAGACTGGTACTTGTAGTTCTGATTAGTGATTGGGTGTAGCCTTGTCCACTTAGTCTTTCTATTTAAGCTCTAGCCAAGCAAAATTGTGGTGCTGGTCATTGATAATCTATTACTTTGTCACTGTGAATGTTGGCTTGCTGTTTCCAGGAAGTAATATGTCAAATAAGTATGTTGTGAAAAGAGTGTGTTGTAGCTGGAGTTTGATGCATACACTTTTTATATTTAGCCTGTTTAGCGTCTATGCCGCTATATAGCATAGAGTTCAGTTATATTCGTTGTTCCTCCTGTTCTGTTTCAGTTGAATTATTGCATACGCTCTGTAACTGCCTATGGTTCTAGAAAGCACAAGTATAGCCTAATATATATACCATTGTGCACTTGCTACAGCAACTGCCTTACATCTGTCTACTTCCTGGAGTCTATTACATAAACAACAACCATCAACTGCCTGGATGGTCTCCTTCAATTTACATACACCCTACACTGTGACAGTTACAGTATTTAATTTTTTGCAAATAAGTGCCTCATTCAGTCAAAATGCATTTTGTGTCTTTTTATAAATAGTATTATATTATATTTCTCCCCTTTTGTGACCAACTCCTTGATAATGGGGCGGCAGTGGCTCAGTGGGTCAAGTAGGTTGTCCAGCAATCGGAAGGTTGGTGGTTCGATCCCCGGGTCCTCCTGACCTAGTGTCGAGATGTCCGTGAGCAAGACACCTAACCCCAGCTGCTCCCGACGAGCTGGCTGGCGCCTTGCATGGCTGACACCGCCGTCGGTGTATGAATGTGTGAATGAATGGGTGAGTGTGAGGCAATGTAAAGCGCTTTGGTGGCCATTGTTGGTCAGAAAAAGCGCTATATAAATGCAGTCCATTTACCATTTACCATAATAGTTTAAAGAATTAATAACTAATAATATGTTTCATAAACTGACAAAAGATCCAAGAAATGTTCTATATGGAAGAAAAAAACATTCGCTACAATTTTGTATACAGATTTGTTTCCATTCCGATGAGTGATGAAAAAATATGTTTGATGTGTGAGGGCTAATTAATTATTAAAAACTGTCATATTTTTCTGGCTACACGCCAGACAGAAACCGCTCAACTGCATTCAACTGCTCGTTAATGCAAATATTTAATCAGACAATCACATGGCAGAAAATCAACGCATGTAGACATGTTCAAGACGATCTGCTGAAGTTCAAATCAAGCATCACAATGGGGAAGAAATGTGATTAAAAGTGACTTTGAAGATTGCATGGATGTTAGTGCCAAATGGCGGGTTTGATTATTTTAGAAAGTGTTGATCTACTGGGATTTTCTCACACAACCATCTCTAGGGTCTACAGAAAATGGTCAGAAAATAAAATATCCAGTGTGCTGCAATTCTCTGGGTGAAAATGCCTTGATGGTGGCAAAGGTCACAGGAGAATGGCCAGATTGGTTCAAGCTGACAGAAAGTCTTCAGTAACTGAAATAAACACTCCTTACAACCAAGGTATACAGAAGAGCATCTCCGAATGCACAACATGTAGAACCTTGAAGCAGGTGGGCTACAGCAGCAGAAGACCACACCAGGTGCAGCTCCTATCAGCTAAGAACATGAAACTGAGGCTACAACCTGCACGAGCCCACTACAATTGGACAATGTAAGATTTGAAAAACGTTGTCTGGTCAGATGAGTCTCAATTTCTGCTGTGACATTCAAATGGTAGGGTCAAAGCATGGATCCATTCTGCCTTGTATCAATGGGTCAGGCTGGTGTGGTGTAATGATGTGTGGGATATTATGATGGCATCATCTAATGCAGGGCTGCCCAACCCTGTTCCTGGAGGTCTACCATCCTGTAAGTTCACTTCAACCCTAATTTAGCACACCTGATTCTAATAATTAGCTAAAGGAAAGCTAAAATATGTTGCCCACAACAACAGTTGGAGAGAAACTACAGGGCAGTAGATCTCCAGGAGTAAGGATGGGCAGCTCTGATCTAATGGGTACATCCAGCAGGATATCACGCCATGTCACAAAGCTCACATCATTTCAAACTGGTTTCTTCAACATGACAATGAGTTCAGTGTACTCAAATGTCATCCGCATTAATCAAATCTCAATCCAATGGAGCACCTTTGGGATGTGCTGGAACGGGAGATTAACATCATGGATGTGCAGCCGACAAATCTGAAGCAACTGCGTGATGCAATAATGTCAATTTGGACCAAAACCTCTGAGGAATGTTTCCAGCACTTTGTTGCTGAATTAAGGCAGTTCTGAAGGCAAACGGGGGTCCAACCCAGTACTCTAGCAATGTGTACCTATAGAAGCGGCTGGTAAGTGCATTTGAGAAGTCCCTCCCATACTGTACATGTGGCTATTAAAATAACATATATGGTCATATATTTTAAAATATATGTTCAGTTTTTTATATATATGGCCATATATTATATTTCTGTTTGAGTTTCAAATGGTTAGCTATTTTTCAAAGTGTTGGTCTGAAGAAATCAGGCTAGCTTTAGCAAAACACTGATTTCTTGAGTCGTTGTTATGCTGGAAGGTGAACCACCTGCCCATCTTCACCTGTCTAGCAGAGGGCCGCAGGCTTTCCTCAAGAATTTGTGTGTACTCTGCAGCATCCATTTTCCCTTCATTGCACAGATCAACCAATCACAGCTTTAAGGACTTGTAAGCCCTTCAGAGTATCCAATGGCCTCTTGGTAGCTTCCCTGATCAATGTCCTCCTGGCTCGGTCATCCAGTTTGGAGGGCCGGCCCAATCTAGGCGAGGTGTTGGTGGTGCCATATTCTTTCCGCTTCTTAATAATACTCTGAACGGTACTTAGAGGGAGAGTTAAAGCATTTTACATTTTTTTGTATCCTCCTAAGTTGTGCCTTGTCCCAAAGCCCTTTGAAAGCACCTTTCCAACCATGGTGTAGTATTTGTGTTGCCATGTAGTACTAGTAATGGACTCATCACAGAACAGATGGTTTTCTTATGAAGTAATCAAAACCACTACAGTTGATGTCAGGTGGGGGGCAATTAGCATGGTGTGTGTTCTGGGAAGTGACTGGTTGCACCTGAGCAAGTTCATAATGGTTATTCTAAGGGGCTGATCTCTTATCCAAACTAAATACAGCTGGCAAATTTAGATTTAATTTATTTTAATTTCCAGGGTGTAATATGACAAAAGGTAAGTACAAAGGCTCAGAAATTCTATAGGCAATGCACTCTATACCAGTACTACTAGTCCATTTGGCCAATAAGCTGGTGCTAACAAAGCTAGCTGTCTACGGGCAGGCTTGACTTGTGTTGGTGTTTCAAAACATTTTTTCAAAATACATTTGCTAGTTAGAAGCTAAATGGGTTTTCATGCTTCTCACATCTGATGTAAATGCATCTATATTGTATTCAGACAGACTTATGACTCAATGTTTTGCCAAGTGAAATATTTACAGTATTGTCAAGACAGCAAAGCTAACTGGACCATTTCTGTTGGAGAGCACTCTTCATTAGGTAGTCGAACAGTATATTATATATTTTCTCAAGCGAATGTACAAGACACGACACAAGAAATGACACAATACTTGTTTTAACAAGTTGTTGACACATTCTAGTTGAATATGACAAAAATGATAATGGTTTATCATTACTAGATTAACTAGCTGAGTAATGGCAAAATATTTCTTTAATATATTTCCACAGCAATCTGTGCAGGACAAATATTTCCATTGCAAGTTTAGGAAATATATGCCTCTTAGGTGCTATGCTCATCTGCAGGTATAGGTTGCGACAGTAGAGAGCAGTGCTGATGTACAGAAACAAAGTCCTCTAACGTTTCATTAGGCACCTAAAATGCATGTGAAAATCCAGGAAAACTAATTTTGCTTACATTTCGGGAACAAATAAAATGAGGGCACATTTGCAGAACATATAGATAAGCGTCAAGAGTCAATCGCACATTACGGTACATAAAGGACAAGTGATACCCTTCTCAATAATCATTGTGGCCTGACAGATGCTCACTAAAACAAAGACTTCCTGGAAAGATATTCATTGTGCCGGGGCAACTGTTGATAACTTCCTGACAGTATCTGTCCCAAAGTGAACTAGTGTCATCAACACTACATATTCCCATGTTTCGCATGGCTGACAAAGAGATAAGAAGTGATGAGGCTAACCACACTAGAACAACCCCTGTGTTGGAGACAGGGAGTTGGCAAACGTTTTACCTTTGTGGAGGCGGTAGTTATTCCCGCCCTCTCCCATCTCAGCCACATGGGAAGGCACAGAACAGAAGGGAAGAGATAGGACACTTCCTTAGATAAGAACTCAACAACCCGTTAGACAGACATCCCCATAAATCAATACATGTACATTACTGTGCAAATGTCTTGGGCACCATAGAGGTTATTTTTCAAGCTTTAAATTGGCTCATTCATTCCCTCCCCCCACTTCACCCGAGGCCATTACTTACAATGAGAAGAAGTTCTTAGTCAACTTGCCTGGTAAAATAAATCAATTTTTAAAGAAAATGCAATGTTACAAAGAAGTATTTGAATTATTGTTAAAGAAAGTATGGTAATGTAATAAACAACCTACTTTTACTTTGTGTGTATATATACAGTGCATCTGGAAAGTATTCACAGCGCTTTACTTTTTCCCAAATTCTTTTACGTTACACCCTTATTCCAAAATGGATAAAATTAATTATTTTCTTTAAAATTCTTCACACAATACCCCATTATGACAATACTTTGTTGAAGCAGCTTTGGCAGCAATTACAGCTTCAAGTCTTTTTGAGTATGGTGCTACAAGCTTCGCACACCTATTTTTGGGCAGTTTCTTCCATTCTTCTTTGAAAACCGTCTCAAGCTCCATCAGATTGGATGGCGAGCATTGGTGCACAGCCATTTTTAGATCTCTCCAGAGATGTTCTATCAGGTTCAAATCTGGGCTCTGGCTGGGCCACTAAAGGACATTCACAGAGTTTTCCTGTAGCCACTCCTTTGTTATCTTGGCTGTGTGCTTCGGGTTGTTGTCCTGTTGGAAGATGAACCTTCGCCCCAATCTGAGGTCCAGAGCGCTCTAAAGCAGGTTTTAGGCAAGGATGTCTCTGTACATTGCTAAATTCATCTTTCCCTTGACCCTGACAAACTGTCCCAGTTCCTGCCACTGAAAAACATGCCCAAAGCATGGTGCTGCCATATATGGTAATGTCCAGGTGATGAGCGGTTCCTGGATTCCTCCAGACATGACCATTCAGGCCATAGAGTTCAATCTGTGTTTCATCACACCAGAGAATTTAGTTTCTCATGGTGTGGGAGTCCTTCAGATGCCTTTTGGCAAACTCCCGGCGAGCTCTCATGTTCCTTTTACTAAGGAGTGGCATCTGGCCGGCCACTACCATACAGGCCTGATTGGTAGAGTGCTTCAGAAATGGTTGTTCTTCTGGAAGGTTCTCCTCTCTCTACAGAGAAACGCTCTCACGTTGGTTTTTGTTCAACTCCCTGAATAAGGCCCTTCTCCCACGATTGCTCAGTTTGGCCGGGCAGCCAGCTCTAGGAAGAGTCCTGTTGGTATTGTCTGTAGACCTCAGAGACAGGATTGTATCGAGGCACAGAAAAATATCAGCAGCATTGACGGTCTCAATGAGCACAGTGGCCTCCATCATCAGTAAATGGAAGAAGTTTGGAACTACCTGGACTCTTCCTAGAGCTGGCCTCCAGGCCAAACTGAGAGTTGTTGGGAATACCATTGTTAAACTATGATTCACGACCTAGGCCATCCAGGATTTATACTCCTGTGTTTGTTCTGTTAGGTGTCGGCGATTGTCATTACCTATGTGTCTACTCTCTGTGTTTTTGCTTGTCTCTAATGCGCTTAGCTATGGGAGTTCAATGCTTGTTAGTTGTGCTTTCAGTCTTGAGTCATTTGCCTTTTTCCAAGTGCTGCGCCTAGTTTGCACACCTTTTGTTTTTCTGTTTTCCAAGTGTTTTCCTCCTTCCTTATTTCATTGAATAAATATATCTTATTATGGACTACCGCTTGTGCCTCCCTGACCCAGCATGTTACAATCTCAGAGTTCTCCTTGCTTCCCTCACCTTTGTTTTAAATCTCAAGCAAAGTTTCCTCCCAGCAAAGCTAGTGTGTTAGTGATCTCTTGGAGGGACTGTGAGTCATTGAATACACTGTCTATACCACAGCTGCCCAACCCAATTCCTAGGGATCTACCGCCCTGTAGGTTCTCTCCAACCCTTGTTTTGGGCAACATATTTTAGCTTTCCTTTAGCTAATTATTAGAATCATGTGTGCTAAATTATGGTTGAAGTGAACTTACAGGATGGTAGATCTCCAGGAACAGGGTTGGGCAGCACTGGTCTATACATTTTATTCCAATTTCCAGGAGTGTTTGTCAGCTGTATGAAATGTGTTTCTCTTTCTCTGACCAGAAGAAAACACTGCATAGAATAAGGAATCAAAATCTGAGTTTCTACAGGGTTTGAAAGCTGGTCACTTGAATGCAAAAGTAGTACATGAAATTCAACAATTAGCACCTTTAACAAAATCTAGTTATGAGACTAGAAACAGCAAACAGCAATATTAGTCAGTTTGCTATTTTGAGAGGAGGAAGAGGCAGCAACTGAGGGCAGAAAGCATGCAACAAGCTATGATACCCTCACCATGGCTTGGTCCCAGGGACAAGGGAACACATAAGGGAGAGAGACTTTATGAAGAACGGTGGAGCGGCAACCAAGACCATGGCTGATGGAGCCCATACCCCACAAATTACCACCAGGAGGACACTACATGAACTTCACCACCTCAAGCCCAAGTGTTTTGTTTAAGATTGATTACTACCTCACCTCCTCCCCTCACAATTTGGGACAAATTGGAGTCCAATTACAACAGCTCCGACCCCAGACGCATGTGGAGTGGACTACGGCAGATAACGGAGTACAAAGGCAGGAAGAGCTGCGACACCCACCCCCCCGCCTCACTCCCCGACGAGCTCAACACATTCTTGGCACGGTTTGAGGTGGCCAACATCACCCCGGAAAAGCTGGCTGAGAACCCAGACGACTGCACTCTGACCCTGGATGTGGCTGACGTAAGGAGAGCTTTCAAAAGAGTGAACCCGCGGAAGTCTCCAGGGCCAGATGGTATTCCAGACCGTGTTCTAAGAGGATGCGCCGACCAGCTTGCGGGAGTATTCACCTCCATATTCAACCTCTCCCTAACACAGTCTGCAGTTCCCTCCTGCTTCAAGCAGGCCACCATTATCCCGGTTCCAAAAAAAACTTACATCACCTGCCTAAATGACTACCGCCCAGTAGCACTAACCTCAATCATCATGAAGTGCTTCGAGCGGCTGGTCAAAACTCATATCTGCGCCGCCCTTCCGGACA
>JACXGM010030127.1:0-13403 GCA_016801145.1 Umbra pygmaea
AATTAAGATCACATGAATTTAGCCTGGAAGACAGAAGACAGCTCACATGAATAAAGCCTGGAAGACAGCAAACAGATCAAATGAATATAGCCTGGAAGACAGAATACAGATCACGTGAATATAGCCTGGAAGACAGAATACAGATCACATAAATATAGCGTGGAAAACAGAAGACAGATCACATGAATATAGTCTGGAACACAGAATACAGATCACATGAATATAGCCTGGATGACAAAATACAGATCACATGAATATAGCCTGGAAGACAGAATAAAAATCACATGAATATAGCCTGGAACACAGAATATAAATCACATGAATATAGTCTGGAACACAGAATACAGATCACGTGAATATAGCCTGGATGAAAGAACACAGATCACATGAATATAGCCTGGAAGACAAAATACACATTACATGAATATAGCCTGGAAGACAAAATACAAATCACATGAATATAGCCTGGAAGACAGAAAACAGATCACATGAATTTAGCCTGGAAAACAGAATACAAATCACATAAATATAGGCTGGAAAACAGAACACAAATCACATAAATATAGGCTGGAAAACAGAATACAAATCACATAAATATAGGCTGGAAAACAGAATACAGATCACATGACTATAGCCTGAAAGACAGAATACAGATTACATGAAAATAGCCTGGAAGACAGAATACAAATCACATGAATATAGCCGAAAAAAGATCACGACATCTATTACACACCTTTATGTAATTCTTCTTGGTTTTATTTTGGCCTATTGCCAACAGTCAATGACTGTAAGAATAATACCCCGCAGACATTTTCCCCATTTCTTTCTTGCTTTACTCACACACCATACAAGATCACAAGACCATTATTTGCTTAACTAACGGCGAGTCATTGTTTCCGAAGTGAAGATATAATGTTGCTCATAGTCTTGGCTTTAAAGTTGCCTTTGAGACGTGATTAACGGGCAAATATTTGGTTGGTATTTAACTCCAGAAACTATCCAACCTTGAGATAAAACAGCCCCAAGCTCCAGTTAATAAAATTAACTGAAACATTGAAGAAGCTAAGCTAAACATTGACATCTCTGAAAGTTATTTCCTCTGGGTGAATGCTGGCAAAGTGCCTTCTGCCTCAAATGTACTGTATTAAAGAATCAGTCTAGCCATTTTCATTTTACTAAGCCGGTAGGTACAGTAACAAAACCTACTCAGAGGTAAAATAAAAGTACTTCATTTTCAATCATAATTCAGCATAAGTGGTTACTAAATAATATTGCTGAAATCAGCATTCTTTCTGGAAACTCACTACCTTAAAGCAGGGATAGAAAAATACATGTTTCTCACAGTCACTCAAATTGCACAATAATTTCTCAAGGGGCAAGTTAGAAATTGTTTCCACATTTCCTGGTTAATAGAGTTCTAAGCTCTTAGCCTAAGTTAATGTTGCTTCTACACTGTAAAAGATATCTGTGACAAAACTGTCATTTTATATCTTGCCAGTACATTTTCAGTTATGTTACGGACATTTCCTTCAAGACAATAACAGAAAATACTTTATAAACACAGTAGATGTCCGTTAAAAATGTATATCCGCTCTGTGTGTTAACACACATGTACTGTGTTTCTAAAGTTTTATCTGTTATTGTCTCAAAGGAAACAATAATAGTATTGGAAAAATGACTGGTATATTTGTTAACATTACTTTTTACAGTTTTTTATGGAACAAATTATAACACACTTATAAGGCCATCCTCCCGACAATGTTGCTGCCTAAAACAATAGCTACTAACCAAGACTTTGTAGAAAAGTTTTCTACTTGTTTTTGCATTCTGATATTTGAGAGTACATGTTTGAGCCAGAGGACTTACTTCAATGTTCCTAAAGCAAATTGAAAAAGAAAACCAAGTCAGCTGGACTGAGGACAAACTAGTATGTTTATTCAACATATTTAGGCTTGAGAAAATATAATGTCTGTGGAAATAAATTGTTGCTATGTTTAGCGTGCTTTTTTAGCACCTATGTTTACTTTGTAAACTGCAGAAATAATGTATCCACAATATTCTGCGCCAGACTGCTGTGTTGCGGATTAAGGGTTTAAATTCCGGGTTTGAAACCAGATGCTGGTTAGCTACGATAATTCAGTATTGTTACTTTGTTTCTGATTTAAGAAATAACAGCTACATTCTTTGTCAAAGTTTGCACTGCTTTAAAACACACACAATAAAAATGATCAGAATGTCCACCATGGTATAACTACTATTAATTGCGGAAGAAGACAGACGATTGTGGTTGAGGAATCTGAATTTAAAGAAATTGCAAAAAAATATTAAATACCATGTAAAATACTAACAACATATCTTTACTTGTACAATTTTTATTGGTAATTCATACAGACAGTTTAAAAAGTTAGTTTAAAAGACAGTACGTTCGTGTATACAGCCAGGCGCCATCTTCGGAAAACAGACTCGACCAGTCGAACCACAAACTCTGTGCTACGTGAGCTGAACTATGAGCAAATTGTTTGATTTTAATTTGCATTGCTAGCTGTAAGTCTTGCACATTGATCTGCATGAATGACAGCAAAAGCTCTAGCCATGGGAGATTCCAAGTCACAGGTCAGCTCACGTGGCACAGCGTTCATGGTTCGGCTGGTCGAGTATGATTTGTGAAGATGGCGGTTGGCTATATACACGAACAGTACTGTCTTTTAAACTATCTTTTTAATAAACTGTCTGTACACTTACAAAGTTCTCAATGCTTCGGTTAGCATATAGGGACCATCCTTATGCTACCATGAAAGTGTGGTGCTATTTTAAGCCTTGTTAGTGGTATAAAATCGCAATTTCTTTTTACTTCATCCCTTCCCACACAACAAGCGTTATAAGGTATCTATCAGTTTGCTTTAAAACTGGGCACATTCAATTAGCGTGAAAACATATCCCAGAGAATGGTCGACTCGGTACCAATGTGTTATTAACCCCTAGATTCATTTTGTGTCAGAGTTGTCCTTTAATTAAAACACAACCTACTTTTCTAGTTTGCAAATATTGGTAAGCCTTTGAGCTTTTCAAGTTGTTCATTCTGCCCATCGATAGCAATGGATTCAAAGAAAAAAAATGCTTCCATAGGCATGTCTGGGCGATGTTTTCATATCATCAACAACTTTAAAGAGGCAATGTCACTCTTTCACACCCTTCTACAGTTGAAGGGTGTGAAAAAGTGACATTGCCTCATTAAAGTTATTTTGATTGATCACACCTTTCATGACTTCTCATTCTTTTTTTGTCTGTCATTAGTTGGCAAAAGGTTATGTTATAAATAGTCATTTTTTTACTACTTTGAAAGTTTGTTTTGAAGTCTGATAGCTACTTTTGGAACTAGGCTACTGAATCTGCCTCCTTAGAAGAGGGGAGAAAAAGCTATCTAGGTGGTATAGCTCTCGGTTGACTTCTGTGTAATTAGTGACCGAGATCTGTACCTGCTGAGCTAGCTAGGTTGTATAGCTCCAGACTGACTGAAGCATTGCACTATTAGCTTCATCCCGACTGAAGCATTGTATTATTAGCTTCATCCCAGGGGTTTGACTTTTGTTATCTACACAACACAGCCTGATTGGGTAAGCTACTGTAATTGCTGTGTTTTCTATTTGTCTTTGCATAAGTTACTGTAATATAATAAATTAGTAAACCGTAATGTAATGAATTAGTCAGCTGGTTGTTTGTCAGTCTTGTTTTTTGGAGAACTAGCTGACTATATTTTTACAAATTTTTTATTTAACCTTTATTTCACCATGTGGGCAAATTGAGAACAATTTCTCTTTTGAAAGAAGACCTGGCCAAGAAGAGGGTGCAATATGACTCAAAGTTACACATTAATTACTCAAATTACACATTAATTACACAGGGGAATAGAAATACAAAAAAACAAGTTGCAGATCTTCAGATTCAACAATGTACAGTCGTGGTCAAAAGTTTTTGAAAACACAAATATTGGCCACCACAAAGCTTGCTGCTTTAGTGTTCTGATATCTTTTTGTCAGTAGTTACTATGGTATAATTATGGTATATTATAATTACAAGCATTCCATAAGTGTCAAAGGCTTTTATTGAAAATGACATGCAAAGAATTTATATTTGCAGTGTTGACCCTTTCTTTTCAAGACCTCTGCAATCCACCCTGGCATGCTGTCAATTAACTTCTGGGACACAACCTGACTGATGGCAGCCCATTCTTGCATTATCAATGTTTGGAATTTTTCAAAATCTGTGGTTTTTTGTTAGTCCGCCCGCCTCTTGAGGATCGACCACAAGTTCTCAATGGGATTAAGGTCTGGGGAGTTTCCTGGCCATGGACCCCTAATGTCAATGTTTTGTTCTCCGAGCCACTTAGTTATCACTTTTGCCTTATGGCAAGGTGCTCCATCATGCTGGAAAAGGCATTGGTCATCACCAAACTGTTCTTGGATGGTTGGGAGAAGTTGATCTCGGAGGATGTGTTGGTACCATTCTTTATTCATATCCATGAATAAAGAATGGTACCAACAAATCCTCAGAGTTCAAAATTTTGAGTGAGCCAACTCCCTTGGCTGAGAAGCATCCCCACATATGAATGGTCTCAAGATGCTTTACTGTTGGCATGACACAGCACTGATGGTAGTGCTCACCTTGTCTACTCCGGACAAGGGGTTTTCCAGATGGCCCAAACAATCGGAAAGGGGATTCATCAGAGAAAATTACTTTACCACAGTCCTCAGCAGTCCAATCACTGTTCCGTTTGCAGAATATCAGTTTGTCCCTGATGTTTTTCCTGGAGAGAAGTGGCTGCCCTTCAGGCCACTAGGCCGTCCTCTGAAAGTCTTTGCCTTACTGTGCCTGGATTTGCACTCACACCTGCTTGCTGCCATTCCTGAGCAAGCACTGCAGTGGTGGTGCCCCGATCCCACAGCTGAATCAACTTTACGCTGGACTTTCTTGAGCACCTTGACGCCTTCTTCACAACAATTGAACCTCTTTTGGATCCAATAAATTAGATCTTGAGGATCCAATAAATGGTTGATTTACATGCAGTCTTACTAGTAGCAATCCTTGCCTGTGAAGCTCTTTTTGTGCAAAGCAATGATGATGGCACGTGTTTCCATTCAGGTAACCATGGTTGACAGAGGAAGAACAATGATTTCAAGCACCACCCTCCTCTTAAATCAGCATGACAGAGTGAACTCCAGCCTTGTCCTCGTCAACACTCTCACCTGTGTTAATCACCGACAAATTTTTTTGGGGGATTATTATTTTTGAGTCAGCATGTGCAATGAAGCTCTGATACTCGTGATTTTAAGGAGGTGAAGGAGATGGTGTTCACAACTTTTGTAGTTCATTCCAGTCATATGCTGCTGCAAATTTCAGCCAAAGGAATGCATGTTGCATGGCATCATAGCTCTTTTGAAGGATGGTTAGCACAGAGTTAAATGTTGGGCCATTATTACATGTCGGTGAGTGGCAAACGTATGTGAACCTCAAGGGTAGACAGTTAATTTGAAGGTGAAATCAGTGTCAGGTGTCCTCAATCAGTGGGATGACAATCAGGTGTGAATGGGCACCCTGTTTTATTAAAAAATTGTTGATGATGCTCATCGGGCGGGAAAAGGTTACAAAACCATCTGAAAAGAGTTTGGACTCAGTCAGACAGATTGTGTACAAATGGAGGGGGTTGAAGACCATTGTTACCCTCCCCGGGAGTGGTCAACCAACACAGATCACTCCAAGGGCAAGGTGTGTAATAGTCTGCGAGATTTCAAAGGAACCCAGGGTTAAGCAAAAAAAGGGCTCTCTCACATTGGCTAATTTCAATGTTCATGAGTCTACCATCAGGAGAACACCGAACAACAATGGTGGGTATGGCAGAGTTGCAAGGAGAAAGCTACTCATCTCCAAAAAGAACATTGCTGCCCGTCTGCAGTTTGTTCAAGACCACGTCGACAAGCCAGAATGCCATTGGAAAATGTTTTGTGGATGGATGAGACCAAAATAGAGCTTTTTGGTTTAAATGAGAAGCGTTATATTTGGCGAAAGGAAAACACTGCTTTTCCAGGATAATTACATTATTAATTATTAATAATTACAAGAAGGTTCTGGGTTCGAACCCCGGTCGTCTCGGGCCTTTCTGTGTGGAGTATGCATGTTCTCCCCATGTCTGTGTGGGTTTCCTCTGGGTGCTCCGGTTTCCCCCCACCATCAAAAAACATGCATTTAGGTTCTCCAGTCAGTGCCCCTGCGGGTAACAGGGCAGGGCTTCTTACAGCCCCAGAAACAAACCAAGGACGCCCTCTGATAAGACCGCCAGGACCATGACAACATCGCATATGTAGTGAGTTTATCAGACAAGATTTCCCGGGCGAAGAACGGGATTGGAACTCTGCACATGCTGACTGGGAGGGGAGCTCCGCACCACCCTGGAACCCACGCACAGGATTCCCGCCAAAAAGCAGTCTAACCAGGATGAAAACCCCATACGTAGAAGCTTTATGGACAGGATTACCCAGGCAGGTAACAGGGCAGGGCTTTTTACAGCCCCAGAGACCACACCAAGAACGCCTTCTGATAAGACCGCCAGGACCACGCCAAAATCGCATAT
Source organism: Umbra pygmaea (assembly GCA_016801145.1). Taxonomy (NCBI): domain Eukaryota; kingdom Metazoa; phylum Chordata; class Actinopteri; order Esociformes; family Umbridae; genus Umbra; species Umbra pygmaea. The sequence continues at coordinate 6,626 of JACXGM010030127.1, forward strand.
GTAGTGCGTTTATCAGACAAGATTACCCGGGTGTGGAACGGGATTGGAGCTCTGGCTTAGTTCTGGAGTTAGTTGTAAATGGCTGCCGGCTGCTCCCTTGAGGGATGGGTTGAATGCAGAGAACGAATTTTGCTACGTGTATGTGTATGTGACAATAAAGTACCTTTACCTTTACCTTATTCCAGCTGTGAAACGTGGTGGTAGTATAATGGTTGGGGCCTGTTTTGCTGCATCTGGGCCAGGCTGGCTTGCCGTCGTTGATGGAACAATAAATTCTGAAATATACCAGCAAAATCTTAAGGACATCTGTCTGTGAACAGCATCTTAAGAAGTGGGTCATTTAGCAAGACAGTGACCCTAAGCACACACGTTCTACTAAATAATGGTGAAGGTAAGTGTTTTGGAATGTCCAAGTCTAAGTCCTGAACTTAATCTGATCAAAATGCTGTGGAAGGACCTGAAGTGAGCAGTTCACGTGAGGAAATCCATTAAACATCCCAGAGTTGAAGTTGTTCTATACAGAGGAATGGGATAATTTTCCTCCAAGCCGATGTGCAGGACTGCTCAAAGTTTCCAGAAATGTTTAATTGCAGATGTTGCTGCACAAGGGAGTCACATCATATACTGAAAGCAAATGTTCACATACTTTTGCCAACTCACAGAAATGTAATAATGGATCATTTTCCTCAATGAATAAATGACCAAGTATAATATTTTTGTCTCATTTGTTTAATTGGGTTCTCAGATGAAAAATTGCATACAGATGAGGGACCAGGAATTTAAGAAGCAGAGAGTGATGGGTCCATAGAAATGGAATGAGTAGAAACCTCATTGAACAGTTTTACTTGGTCATTCCATTAATACACAACAAAATGGCAACTGTTGTTAGTTGTCACGGTGACAACACTCGCCAGGGCTGTAAAGTTTGTTGTACTCACAACTTTTCCTGTTAGCAATCTCAAAGTGATATTTAGCTAGCTATCAGGTAAGACTATTTAGCTCTTCTCTAGCTCTCAAAACAAGTTATAGATCTTATCTAACTGTAGTGTGTAATATTAGCATATATTAAATATGTTTTAATGACTTACCCATAGAATTATAATGCAATTAAATCCAGCACTCTCCAATTCCTCTTCCACACAAAGCAGGCCACGGAATCTGCTTCTTGGATTTATTTAAAGGCGGATCGCAACCAGCTGACAGGTGCATGCACTGCCACCTACTGTCATGCCACAGATATGTTAGCGCAGCTGACTACTCTGTTGCTGCTGCAAAACTATCTAGTGAGTCCGTGACTTGCCGCAAATCGGTTTAATGCGCCAGTAGGCCGTTAGAGCTTTGCACTGGAATGGTACACAAACAAAATGGCTGCCGTTCTGACCATTCTGCTACATTGATTTGAATTGGAATGGTATTACTAATCATTCAATTTCTATGGATGTCACTAACTTTCCACTACTCCTTCGTAAAATGCATTAGTACAATTCCAATTGAAGTTACTACCCAACATGGCAATTGGTTGTAAGTTATTTGTCTGAAGAGACTACTCACCGGAACATTATTTTCTTTATTTTCGAATGTGCAAAAACATTGCATTCTTACCAGGCCATGCTAGACTACATGCTTACCATCTGACCTACTAAGTCAGAAAATGTGGCAGCAATAGGTTGGCAATGCATGGCACATGTTTGAATGAAGACGAAACATGAAGAAATGTAAGGCTTAAGGACATGAATTGACTAATTAAATTGGAGCTGTTGATTACATTTGCCTAACGTAAACTGTCTTTAAATTGTACAGTCATTTGCAGTTTTTAACTGCTTTAACCAAGGGCGTAAGAGGAGGGGGGAAGGGGGGGCATGTCCCTCCCAACGTTAATGATCCCCCTCAATAATAAGAAAGATTTAAAAAATATATATATGTGTCCTCCTGAATAGCAAATTTACATCCACACCCTTGTATTTAAAAGTACAGTATCATCAATGGCAAGCTATGAGCAAATTTCTTTCCAAGTAATGAGCTTGACAATTTTTTACTGAACTGTGACGTGGTTACACTAAAATGTTAAAAATTCACTGACCCTTATCTTTGAGACTAATTGTAAAGCTCTGCTGGGCTGCAGACTTTGGCCTTTCATTAACATCAATTAGATTAATTACAACAGTTGAAAACATATAAAAAACAATTTTAACTAGTCCGGGCAAAATGGATGCCCCGATACATAATATAATAATTTTATCTAATGGATCTTAGAATCTGTCAATTTCCACAATATATTAATAATAATTGTCTTATATACATAGTTATTACAGATTACAAGGTACACTATTAGAAGTGACGTGTTAAAAAATAGCTCAAAACATGTTCAATCAATCTTCCCTTCATATGTTGTTTTAACAAGTGTTAGTGCCGGAATAAACACATCTGTGTTGACTTACCTAACAATTGTGTGTATTGAAGTGACTACACAATAATTGTGAAAAACAACACTTTTTGTCCCTGAGCTGATTCGCTAGATGTGTTCAAATTTCTCTTTTAAGAGTATAGTAATCCCTCTCAAGTCTGCCAAACGATAATAAGACACTTGCACAATGAGAAAGAAAACTCTGAGCTGACCGTCCAGTGCCAGCATTGATGGAAAATCCTTGCAGTTGGTAACTCCTGTTGCATCAGTGACACATGTCTTCCAGAGGTTGGACCAGAACATAGCATCTTCTAAGATTGAGTCATCAAATGAGCCATCCACCTTCCAGTCGTCCGTAGGAATAGTAGATGATATGAGTACCCAGCCAGATGTGGTCATAATAAAGGCCACAATTTCTGTCAGCATATTAGTCATTATGCACAATGCAACATCACTTCCTACAGTTAGTAGAAACTTAAAAATATGACAAAATAGTAATAATGTGACTTATCGGCCAATGGATCCTTTTTAAGACCACCCCAGGCAAGGACTGTTGGTGTAATTGCCCAGATTAAATGGCATCGATAGTTAATATTTTCTGTACTACTTCATATTCAGAAGGGGGGAGTTAGACCTCATTAACAACAAATAACTAATGGGGACTACCCAGCTAGCAAACTTGGTTTCTTGGAAGGTGTCGGCTGGATTTTTTATGTTACCTGATGCTCTGTCTGATGTGAACAACACGCCCGGTCAGATTCACTCAGCCCATATTTTTTTGTTAATTTGTGATTTACATACTGTGCCTTGATTTTTATTATTCATTTTCACGCCAAGGATTATTTTAAATCTACAAAAATACTATCATAATTTTTAAAAGTAAGACAGAATAAATAGCACAATGGTAACACTTTATAATAACATTAATTAATAACATTAATAAAGCATGCATTAAGTATTTGTAACGAAAATACTAATGAATTTCCTAATGTTATTCATACACAATACTGAATTAATAAACTCACAAATAATGTATTTGTGATGAGACCATTACCAAGATCTTTGATAAAAATATTTTATGTGATTAATAATTGATTAACAAGTTCTTATATATTATTTGCGAACCAAAAATGACAAATATTACATTCAAATACACATTATCACAGTACAAATGTAAAAAGAATCTCAGAACTTTTGCATAGCACACAATAACCCTTTTATTAGGCACACCTGCTTGTTAAAACAAATAGACAAATAGGAAATTATGTGCGCAAATAGCTTAACATCCCTTTTTTTGTGGGAACATACAGTAACAGGATCACTAGAGTACGTCATCATCCATAAATTCCTGTTCTTTCAATTCAAAACTTCAGTTGAATTATGAATGTTCAGTAATAAAATAAATAAATAAATAAATTGTACGGTTATTCCTTTGTCCCATTACAACCTGAAACATTGGAGAATTGTTACTGGTTGTTAAGGAAAAACTCCCATACTCGGAGTGGCTGGACTGCTTCGTGAAAAGCTACATGGGCAGGCTGCCCAGCGATTCGCTCTCTGTCTCATTCCCTCTTGATGGTAAAAATGCAGCTTGAACTCTAATAAAGCACATCTCTATTTGACTGGCTATTCCCGTCTTTTCTTGCCCAATGTTTTTCCCTGCATGCATTGCTCACACCCTTTTTCATTTCCTCTCACGTGTGTAGAAAGTGAGATGAATGGGATGTGGAGTAGTGTTGAATGTCTCTGTGCCAGCAGAGGGCATAGTAACGCTAGTATAACATAAGTAATTCCTGTCCTGGGAATCAGAACGGTTATTGGTCATCAGGTCATCAGGCTTGTTTCCAATGGTTAACTTTTTTAAGTATTACTTGTTGAGACAAAAGTTAAAATATTAGCTACAGTAACTGAAAACTCTTGTTTGGAGAAGTTAGTCTGAAACAGCAGTTAAAATGTTAATACATTTTAAATAACTTGTATAACACTGGGCTCCAAAATTACTGGCACCCCTGACTGGCGATGCACAAACAATACTTAAAATATTTAACACAAAAAAATCACAAAAATCAAGGTTTCATAATTATTGGCACTCCGTATTCAGTAATTAGTGCAACCAACTCTGGCAAGAATAACAGCATGCAGTGTCTTCCTGTAATGTTTGACAAGGTTAAGGAACAGATTTGGAGGGATCAACTCAGCCCACAGGTTTTTGAATGGATTGAGGTCCGGTGACTTAAATGGCCATGTCAGGCCATTGAATTTGTTGTCACAGAACTATATCTGTGTGGATCTTGAGGTAAGTTTTGGGTCACTGTCTAATTGGATAGTCCACCTACGGCCAAGTTTCAGCCTTCTGGCAGAGGTCCCCAGATTGTCAGGCAAAATTGCCTGATACTTGGTGGAATTCATTATGCCATCAATCTTGCCCAGTGCCAATCTGGAATTAAACAGCCCCAAAATATCACTGACCCAACACCATATTTCACCGTACTGTACGTATGAGGTGCCTCTCGTTGTAAGCATCTCGGTTTTGACATCAAAGATGCCGATGCTATATCTGACCAGAGCACTTTCTTCCAGTCATAATATAAATCAGATCTATGAAGGTCTACAACCATCTGTCTCTTTTGAACTGCCAAATCTTTTGTTTTCTTCATGGTGTTGGATGATGGGGATATTGCACGTGTGTCACCTCATTTTTATACCCTAGTGTAAGAGGAAGTGATATAATGGCTCAGTATACTGTAGTTCCTTAAGACTTAGATGGACTTAAAAAAGTGGAATTTAATTCCTGGTTTAGGTTTGGTAGATGTTATTTACAATAATCATTAAGGGTGCCTTTGATTGTGAAACCTTGATTTGGAGGGCATTGATTTTAAATTTAATCAATAAACAATTTTGTTTGGTTCAATTGACACACTAAGAAAGTACTGTATTTCTCACGTATTTTGAGTTTTTCTTTATAATTGTATTGTTTATATTTTTTCAGGGATGCCAGTAATTTTGGAGCCCACTGTAGTTATTGTTGATACAACCTACACTTATTGAATCATTCACATAAAATACACAAATAAATACTAAAAATATATTTACATTATGTGTTAAGTAAGTTCAATAAATTCACCATGGTTTTAGAACAGTGAAACCATGGTGAAAACAATTACACATTTTTCCTCCAGCAATCACATTCGCATATAAGAAAACTGTTTTTAAATTGTAATTGTAAAAATTTTAAAAAATAAATAAATAAAATAAATAAATAAAATAAACAGTAACGGCATTGTTAAAGTACAGTATCAATCATTTTTCTCCCCTCCCAATTGGTCACATCCAATTCCCCCTAACCCTGCCTTGTTGGCAGCTCTGTAACTCCTTGTTCAGGAGTGGGATGTTGAGGGGCGCTCACATGGTTTTTCAAACCACATGCCGCTGAGGCATCAAATTCTTATTACACTGCTTGTCCAACACGAAAACCTTTAGTCAGCTTATGTACGTTAGAAATATACTCACATAACTATAATTTCACGATCGAACTCACAGGCCCCCGATCTACACAAAAGGAGTCGGTGGAGACTTATCCTGGGCAGTGCTGTACGAAAAGACAGTGAAGCCTTGGTGATGTTCGACCTTGTGACCATCGTAACATTAGCTATCCTGCAAGGCAGCGGGTTAACCACCTAACAATAATGACAAGGTATCATTTCCAAAAAGATACTGCATAATAGATACTGCATTAATTTGCCAAAATATACAATTTCAAGAAATCTAACAAAGCAACTAGCAAACAATTACATATTCCTAAAAGTACTGTAGCGACCCTGACTGACTGTGTTTAGGGTTGTTTTGGTTGGTGGGTTTGGGGGGTGGGCGGGCCACACACTGTATTAAGGTACATGTTCGCATTGTTCTCTCTCTTCTTTTGGCTGTACACGAGTCGGAAAGGTTGAGTGAGGCTATGCTGTGGGGCAATTAAGACCACTCCCGTTGCAGCAGTACAGGTAGAGATGGGGGAGATGCCTCTCCAACTTAGAAGAGACCAGCTGATTCTTGTGTACTGGGCTAATTTGAGGGGTCATGGTGACAAACATCTTAGTCAGTCAGTTTTATGGCAATGTCAAGAAAGAGAGAATGACCGAATTAAAATTTGGGATGGACAATAAGGCAGAAGGTAATCATGATGGGAATCAGTGCACTGGACATAAGCCCTTCAGTTGTCTGGCCAGGTGTCCCTCCGTGGCTTTTGCTAGAGGTTCCAGTTGACTTGGGCTTATTGGAGGAAAAAGAGGTTCATGAAGTGGATCAGTACAGGGTACAGGGATACATATCAAGGAAGTATAAAGAAGCAATCATTATATATACTGATGCGTCAAAGAA
>JACXGM010030128.1:0-13403 GCA_016801145.1 Umbra pygmaea
AGAAAGAGAAAGAGAAAGAGAAAGAGAAAGAGAAAGAGAAAGAGAGAGAGAGAGAGAGAGAGAGAGAGAGAGAGAGAGAGAGAAAGGGGTGTGGAGTTGTTTTTCCATCTGATTGAGTTTTGAACACCATCACTCAGATGTGACACAAACACGTATGTGGCGTAGCCCGAGTCTCACTGCAGATAAAGATGGATAAGAACCTCGGTAGCCGACAGGACTGCTCCAATCTCAATCAGCAACATGGTGTAATTTGGAGAGGAACAATTTATTCAGAATGGCACACGAGAATCGTTTAGAGAATAATGTGAACTTAGAGCTTTTTCACTACTTGTGATGCATAGTACAGTCTTGGTCAAAGGTTTTGAGAATAACACAAGTATTGATCTCCACAAAGTTTGCTTCTTCATTGTTCTTAGATCTTTTTCAGTATGGTATGCTGAAGCATAATTACAAGTATTTCATAATTGTCAAAGTGAAAGAAATTTAGTTCATGCAATATTTTCAGTGTTGACCCTTCTTTCTCAAGACATCTGCAATCCGCCCTGGCATGCTGTCAATTAACTTCTGGGCCACATCCTGACTGATGGCAGCCCATTCTTGCATAATCAATGCCTGGAGTTTGTCAGATGTTGTTGGTTTTTGTTTGTCCACCTGCCTGTTGAGGTTCAACCACGAGTTCTCAATGGAATTACAGTCTCTGGATTTTACTGTGATGATGTACAAGAAGCGGAGACAAGTGCAGGTAGCAGAAGGTTTAATCCAAATCGAAACCCAGAGTAATGACATGAACAATAGCCCGATACAAGAAGGGTGTAGCGATAAACATAGGTCTCTGTATAAAATAACCAACACGGAAGGTCTGTTACAGGTGCCTTAAATACTGAGGCTGAGCAAGCATAATGTTAAACACCTGGGTGCGTAATCAGGGACATAGAGCAGGGATACCTAGACTAAACCGAATCACCCTCCCATATACAGCCTAACAGCTTCCGTACCTAACAACTGAGAATAGTTCTAACAAAACACAAGGTACATAACGGGACCTGGAATTAAACAAACATGATATAGGCGCGCTACTTGCGCAGCAGTACCACTGCTGGAATTAACTACACAGTCACATAACGCAGGCATGCCCTGGTATTCAGGGGAGGAAACGCGCCGTACAGGAGGAACCCCAGGGGCTGTCCTGACATTTACTGGCCATGGACCCAAGATATTTGTTCCCCAAGCCACTTAGTTATCACTTTTGCCTTATGGCAAGGTGCTCCATCGTGATGGAAAAGTTCTTGGATGGTTTGGAGAAGTTGCTCTCGGAGGATGTGTTGGTACAGTTCTTTATTCATGGCTGTGTTCTTAGGATAAATTGTGAGTGAGCCCACTCCCTTGGCTGAGATGCAACCCCACACATGAATGGTCTCAGGACACTTTACTGTTGGCATTAGACACGACTGATGATAGCGCTCACCTTGTCTTCTCCGGACAAGGTGTTTTCTGGATGGCCCAAAAAATCGGAAAGGGGATTCATCAGAGAAAATGACTCTACCCCAGGTTTCAGCAGACCAATCCTTGTATTCTTTTCAGAATATCAGTCGGTCCCTGATGTTTTTCCTGGAGAAAAGTGGCTTCTCGTCTCCCCTTCTTGACATGAGGCCATCCTCCAAAATGTCCTTTTCTCACTGTGCGTGAAGATGCACTCACACACTTCAACTGTGAGAGACGGAATCTAGAACAAAAATCCAGAATATCACATTGTATGATTTTTTTAATTATTAATTTGCATTTTATTGCATGACATAAGTATTTGATCACCTACCAACCAGTAAGAATCCAAGCTCTCACAGACTTGTGTTTCTTTAAGGAGCCCTCCTGTTCTCCACTCATTACCTGTTATACATGTAACTGTTTGAACTCTTTACCTGTATAAAAGACACCTGTCCACACACGCAGTCAAACAGACTCCAACCTCTCCACAATGGCCAAGACCAGAGAGCTGTGTAAGGATATCAGGGATAAAATTGTAGACCTGCACAAGGCTGGGATGGGCTACAGGACATTAGGCAAGCAGCTTGGTGAGAAGGCAACAACTGTTGGCGCAATAATTAGAAAATGGAAGGAGTTCAAGATGACGGTCAATCTCCCTCGGTCTGGGGCTCCATGCAAGATCTCACTCGTGGGGCATTAATGATCATGAGGAAGGTGAGGGATCAGCCCAGAACTACACAGCAGGACCTGGTAATGATCTGAAGAGAGCTGGGGCCACAGTCTCAATGAAAACCATTAGTAACACACAACGCCGTCAAGGATTTAAATCCTGCAGCGCATGCAAGGTCCCCCTGCTCAAGCCAGCGCATGTCCACTCATTGTGATGGCCACTCCAATACATTGACTTTGTTGTCCTTAAGCCATTTTGCCACAACTTTGGAAGTATTCTTGGGGTCATTGTCCATTTAAAGAGCGCCATTTGCTACCAAGCTTTAACTTCCTGACTGGTGTCTTAAGAGATTCCTTCAATATAATCACAATATTTTCCTTCCTCATGATGTCATTTAGTTTGGGATGGTGATCGTCAGCTTGCAAGCCTCCCCATTTTTCCTCAGAGGACATTTCTCCAAAAAGTATGATATTGTCCCCATGTGCAATTGCAAACCGTAGTCTGGCTTTTATATGGCAGTTTTGGAGCAATGGCTTCTTCCTTGCTGAGTGGCCTTTCAGGTTATGTGGCTATAGGTCTTGTTTTACAGTGGATGTACTGTAGATACTTTTGTACTTCACAAGATCCGTTGCTGTTGGTATGTGATTGATTTGCACTTTTTCTGTCAAAGTACATTCATCTCTAAGAGATAGAATGCATCTCCTTTCTGAGCACTATGGTGGCTGTGTGGTCCCATGGTTTTTATACTTGCTTACTATTGTTGGTACAGATGAATGTGGTACCTTCAGTCAACTCAGTGTATGTTAACATCAGACCCACTGGAGTTGTGATATAGTGAATTATAAGTGGAATAATAATAATTGTTGCACAAATTAGATGTCCTAACTGACTTGTCAAAACTATAGTTTGTTAACATGTCATCTTTAAAGTTGTTGACACATGAGTTTGAATGAATTTCAACCTAAGTGTATGTACACTTCCAACCACCAAAACCTATGTGGTCAGAAATATGCACACAGATGCCTTGCCAGCGACACAATGGCTAACGGAATATAACGTTAAGTTACATCGTGTGGCCGTTTCTTTCTACGCTCTGCTGGAATGATTCTCTCCTTGCATGCCACTTTTGTTACTCTGTCTCTATTCTATCCACATTGCTAAACAAACTAACTTTATTCTATACCGATAATTTATGCCTCACCACAACCAAACTTGTCATCAGTTGATGTCAAAATCATCTCTTGCATTTTCCCAGAAAATTAAACGTAGTAGCCCTCTTCAACTTCAAAGGTAGAGGGACCACAAAAAACAAAAACCCACCAGCCTGGTTCGTCCTGGGTATAATATGAACTAGAACTTTGGTACCAGTGGAAATGAGGCATTAGGGGCCTAACCCAAACTCTGAAAAACAGCCCCAGACCCTTGCACATTCTCCAACAATAGCAGCGCTGTCCACATACTTTTGGCAAAATAGTGTATGATTTTACCTTGCTCCTGATTGTTAGGAGGAAAGATGGGGGAGTGACACACTTGCCCTGAAAAAGGGTTGTGAAAAGCAACAGGTGTCTTGAGAGAACAGCACACCTGCCATGGTGAAAGAACTCAGTGATTCCCCTGGCAGAGCTCTGTCTTGTCTACCACTAAAGGAAAACAACGTAACAGCCTTGGGCCTCCCTGGGGCCTCAGGCTCTCTGAGGTAAACAGCATACAGATCACCTTTAGGATAATAATCTAAGTAATCTGACATAGGTTTTTGTTAGGATAAAGTTCCGATAACAGTTAATTCTCCAATCGGTAGGAGCTTTGTATCTACCATGCATGGCCTTGATGAGGTTCAGTGTTGGCAGCCTGTCCCCACTAAACCCCAGAGATATCCAATCTAACCACAACACCAAGACATGACGCATCCAGTGGAACCCACGTCACACAGTCCACCATCAGGAGTGTGTGTGTGTTTTGTGTGTCTCACATTGCTGTCAGTGAAGAACAAAAATAATTGGAGAATCTATGAATTTAAAGAACCACATAATCCATTCCACTCAATCTAACCTTTCTAGAACAATCTAGCTTCCTTTATTGCAATGTCATGATCAAACAAATAGTTTCTTAGGGACACATTTGATGTTAGACCCTGGGCTGGCTTTGGACCGTGTTCTAAGTCATTGTACCAAAGTTGACAGCTCTGTTGGACAATAAATCCAGAACACAGCATGGCTCTTATTTTAGTCTTGGCCCTTCTTTAAATTTTTATTTTTCTCTGAAATCTGGTTTGGCCTGAGTATATCCCAGACAGGTTATGGTGAGATGTTGGAGTTTGAGGGGACTGAGCAGATAAAGCTGTTTATCCAGCGTTCCTAAAGCCTCAGACCATAAGAGAATACCTGACCCATAGAAGGTAGGAGTTCTGGTGCCATCAGGATGTCTGCTGGCTTGCATCCCGACCCAATCACGTTACATAAAATATGCTTAGAAAACGAGTACCCTCCTGTGGTGAGGAAAACCAAAACAATTTCCCACACAATTTCATCTCAACAAAGGCTTCCTAAGCAAATGGCATTTTCAAGACCACCAGATAGCACAAGATGTCTGAAACAGAAACAGGTTAGGGAATTGCAAAACTATTTCTGAAGGAAGTTACTGTAGATTTATCTGTGGGTTTGAGTTGGAATGTAAAACAATAATACCCTAGCTGCTACAGAAATGCTGATTTTAAAATCTTGCAGTGACCCACAGGCAAAAAAAAACTCTAGGTCTATTTACAGATCTGTATCTCAGAAAGATTTCCTGCACTGTTTGCTAATGCATAATAATAATGGTTTCTGCACCCACATAATACATATGTATAGCTACCAATACATTATTTTTAAAGAAGCATAGCAAGTAGCTTACATAATAGAATACAGTATGTAATATGTGTTTAATTATAGTTCAAATCAGCAGGGATGGGCAATCACAGTACTAATACAGCATGTTGGAGGACATCACAGTACTAATACAGCATGTTAGATGAAATCACATTACTAATGCAGCATTTTAGATGAAATCACATTACTAATACAGCATGTTAGATGAAATCACATTACTAATACAGCATGTTAGATGAAATCACATTACTAATACAGCATGTTAGATGAAATCACATTACTAATACAGCATGTTAGATGAAATCACATTACTAATACAGCATGTTAGATGAAATCACATTACTAATGCAGCATTTTAGATGAAATCACATTACTAATACAGCATGTTAGATGAAATCAGAGTACTAATACAGCATGTTAGATGAAATCACATTACTAATGCAGCATTTTAGATGAAATCACATTACTAATACAGCATGTTAGATGAAATCAGAGTACTAATACAGCATGTTAGATGAAATCACATTACAAACACAGCATGTTAGATGAAATCAGAGTACTAATTCAGAACATTAGATTTAATCACATTACTAATACAGCATGTTAGATGAAATCAGAGTACTAATACAGCATGTTAGATGAAATCACATTACTAACACAGCATGTTAGATTAAATTACAGTACTAATACAGCATATTAGATGAAATTACAGTACTACAATTAGGGACAGTACACATTTGCACAATTTAAAAAATAAACAGTTTGTCTACTGTTGTGCCCAGCCAACACGTTCTCATGGCAAGACTTGGGTAACCATATGTAATGGAAATTTCATCGCATTTCATAGGCAGACTTGCAATATGGCCAATCAAAATGTGTGTTTGAATTGAATCTCTGTTCTGCAGAAACAGATCGAAGAAAAGACCAATCGTATACAATTTAAAGTACTTGGGAAACGTTTAGTTCAGGGATAATATGCTAGGTTAGTGAGGTTAAGGTTAGTGTAAGGTGAGGTTAAGTTTAGATAAATTGACCGTTTTATGTTTCGTAAACATACGACTTCCTGCCTCTGGAAATGTCACATGTGGACGTATGTTTATTTTTACGATTTTGTACGATTTGGTACATATCGCCAGGAGAACAGCCCGGCCCCGCAGGTGTTAGTCTAAATGTGTACAGAACACCTAAACCCGAGATAGACCACAGCTTTTATTTCCAGTAGAAGGCTATTGAAGAGGAGATGACAGAACCTTGGAGAGGAGGTGGGTGGATCAGAACACAAGCTATCAACATCCTATTGGGCAATAATTGCAGTGTTCTCGCATGTCCCTCTTAAGAAGTGCCTACTCTGTGGAGAGGGAGTGAACAATAAGTGTTTCTGTTAAAAAACAAGACAGCAATTATTTTAAACGATAATGCAGTCATGCATCTTTATCTTTCTAGCATCCCACCAACACTTTCATCCTTCTAACTACAGTGGCCTTCGTAGCCCACAATATCCCCTTGCGTCTAATGCATTTTAAGATGCCTAGCAATATAGCTCCTAGAAAGGAATATTGAAGAGTGAACATAGCTTTCCATTAGAAAGAATGCAATTTGGTTTTATTCAGATCAATGTAGCGTATGGTAGGATAAATCAAACCGAACAGCTTATTACTACTACAAGCATTTCAACAACATTGGCAGTCTTTGGCCTTTCACAGAATGAAACAGCTTTTGATAGCTAAGACTGCTTCAGGCAAGGGCAAAGGCAAGTTGAACAAAAAAAGTGTTCATGCTTATAAAATCTGAGATGCATGTCTTTGTGTTTGTTTTGATAGTTAATGCGTTTGCATGCATGTTCACACCAGTTGTTTGTGTGTGTGTGTGTGTGTGTGTGTGTGTGCATGTGGTTTCCAATGTCACAGTGTGCATTAGGGATTTACCCACCTTTCTGTAGGTCTGCCTGTCATCATATCGACATAGTGAAGAGTAACCAGCCATGAGGATAAAAGCAAAGTTTATCTGCCTTCATGTCCTCTCCTTTAATCTCATAGTGAGATCGAATATGGACACAGACATGTTCATACAACATCGGAAGGGTAGCTCCCAGCTAATGGTGGGTCATAATGTAACAATTACTATTTTTTCATCAAAGTTATTTGTTTGCTTTTAACGTGTTATGTTCTCTTCAACATGCGTTGTGTGTTTCAATACGAGAAGTCGTTTCTACATCCCTTGCAGGTGTCATTGCGCTATGTGTGTGCGTTTCAAGTAGGATAAATCTCACTTTACAAAAATGTCTTTGACCACATGCCTACTCTGTGCTCAATCCGATTCTCTCCATCTCTTTGGCAGCCTCATACCCTCCTAAGCCTATACAAGGTCGGGTCTGTAGGAAATCAGTTTGTGTATCTGCTGGAAATCTGATATTATGGTGGGGCTGGCCTTGTCTGCCCACTATAAAGCACTCGGATGTTCCTATAACATACCAGTAATATCTCAGGTCACTAACCCAGCAATACAATTTAATTATATACTGTAGGCCCGATAGTTTGGAGCTCTATCAATCATGTTCATGACAGTTTTCCATATCAGGTCACAAGGCCAACAATCCTTTCCACTGAAAGGGTGATTCCAGGCTATACATCTCAGACGTCTACAATCCAGGCTGTTGAGAAATCTACATCACAAGCAGCCAAGAACAAGTTAAGCCTGTTCAGGAAGACCAGATCCAATGAAATATGAAACTATTCCTTACATGCCTAACTGGCTACATGGTTATAATTGGCTTTTTAAGACAGCGGAAAACAAACGCATTAGTGATAACCAAATAATTTCCATCCGCTCTCACCTGATGATGTATGTGACCAAAACAAAAGAGATATCCATTATGATAAAACGCCCAGCTTCTTCACCGTCATCACAGTCATTACATTGTGCAGAAACCACTGTGTTCCTCAATTTCCTGAATTGGATTTGTCTTGCATTCCATTTTCTAGAAGGGTCCAGAGAACGTTGATGCATCACTCTGTTTTATTAGATGGGAGGAGAAGGTAGCATCGGCCCGGTGTGATGCCATTCCATTTGGAGGGGTTCGTTCCATCATAACATTTCAGTGTTGTCATTGTGCTGTGTTATCATTGTGGGCTACAGGAAAGTTGGCATGGCTTCCCTAAAGTAAAAGTGAGATAATTGTTTTATAAAGCCATTGTTACATCAGCAGTTGTGACAAAGTGATATAGCAGATACCCGACCTAAAACCCCAATGACTAAGAAACAACAATACTTTAGACATGCATCTGTGGTTATAGTGAAAGCAAATATATATATATCGTATAGGTGATGTGAAGGAAATGACATCTATCGGTAAATTGTAAGCAAAATCAAGTCTGTATGTGAAGTAAACAATAGTGAGAGTAGCATTGCCTAGGCAAAGGATGACAAAGGTTAGCTTTTGGATTTGGTGTTAAGGTTAATGTTAGGGATTAGGGTTAGGTGTTAAGTTTAGGCTTAGGCTTAGGTGTTAAGGTTAATGTTAGGTATTAGTGTTGTGTTAAGCTTTGGGTTAGGTGTTAAGGTTAATGTTAGGTATTAGGGTTAGGTGTTAAGCTTAGGCTTAGGTGTTAAGGTGAATGTTAGGTATTAGTGTTGTGCAGAGGTGGACAAAGTACTGAGTAAAAGTACTTTTCTGAGTAACTCTGAGTTCACAAGTTTTGGGAAGTCCCTATTTGAGACCAAATTGATCAGGTAAAAGGAGTTCACATCTTACCGGTGACCATGATTCATATTTCCTTTACTCTTTCTAATTGTTTTATAGGTTACTGTTAAAATATGAACTACCTTTGCCTGATCAATTTGATATTAAGTAGGGACTTCCCAAAACTTGTGAACTCATAGTTACTCAGAATAGTACTTTTACTCAAGTAAATGTCCACCTCTGGTGTTGTGTTAAGCTTAGGCTTAGGTGTTAAGGTTAATGTTATGTATTAGTGTTAGGTGTTAAGCTTAGGCTTAGGTGTTAAGGTTAATTTTATGTATTAGTGTTAGGTGTTAGGCTTAGGCTTAGGTGTTAAGGTAAATGTTAGGTATTAGTGTTATGTGTTAAGGTTAGGGTTAGGTGTTTCGGTTAGGTATTAGGGCTGGATATAATCCATAAAAAGTGAGCATTTGTTTTTACAAAAATACATATTTGAGCTGATCCTGGTACATTCTCCACCTGGTACATTCTCCACCTGGTACATTCTCCACCTGGTACATTCTCCACCTGGTACATTCTCCACCTGGTACATTCTCCACCTGGTACATTCTCCACCTGCACCTCTTACAGCTTCCGAAGCAACTAAAGAAAATCCATTAATGTCAGCCAGTCAAAATAAACATATGTTCTTGCTAAAGTAAGAATGGTTAACAAATTATAATTTGATTAATAACTAATAACACAAATAATACATAATAATAATTTATAATGATAAATATATTAATGGAACTATAGTGCTTCTTATATGATCTCAAAACACATTTGTCAAAGACAAAAAACGATGTACACTGAAAAGTATGTGGACACCCCTACTAATAGTGGAGGGATAATAGTCTGGGGCTGTTTTGCAGGGTTTGGACTAGGCCCCTTAGTTCTACTGAATAAGGGTCATTTTAAGACTACAGTATACAAATATATTTTAAACAATTGGGTAATTCCAACTTTGTGACAACAGTTTGGGGAAGGCCCTTTTCTGTTCCAGGATGACTGTTCCTCTGTGCACAAAGTGGGGTCCATAAAGACAAGGTTCAAACTGTTTGTTGTAGAGGAACTTGAGTGTCCTGCACAGAGCCCTGACCTCAACCTCACTGAACACCTTTGGGATGAATTGATACTGCAATTTTGAGCCACACCTTCTGGTCCAAAATTATTGCCTGACCTCACAAGGTCATGCTCTTTTGGCTAAGTGAACGCGAATTCCCAAAGACGCACTTCAAACGATTAAGAAAAAAGAGCAGCGACTGTTATCCTGTAGCAACAAAGGGAGGGCATGCACTCCAGGCCTATGATTTGGGATTGGATTGTCCAACAAGCTCATATGGGTGTGATGGTCAGATGTCCACATACTGTACAGTCGTGGTTAAAAGTTTTGAGAATGGAGCAAGTGTTGGTATTCACAAAGTCTGCTGCTTCAGTGTTAATGATGGACATTAGCATATACTCCAGAATGTCATGAGGTGATCACATGAATTGCAATTAATTGCAAAGTCCCTCTTTGCATGAAAATGAACTTAGTCCCAAAAAAAACACATTTCAACTGCATTTCAGCCGTGCCACAAAAGGACCAGCTGCCATCATGTCAGTGAATGTCTCGTTAACACAGGTGAGTGTTCGATGAGGACAAGGCTGGAAATCACTCTGTCATGCTGATTGAGTTAGAATAACAGACTGGAAGCTTTAAAAGGAGGGTGGTGCTTGAAATCATTGTTTTTCCTCTGTCAACCATGGTTACCTGCAAGGAAACACTGGCTGTCATTATTGCCTTCCACAAAAAATGGCTTCACAGGCAAGGATATTGCTGCTAGTAAAATTTTACCTACGTCAACCATTTATTATATCATCAACATCTTTAAGAAGAGAAAGTCCAGTCATTTTCTCTGATAAATCCCCTTTCCGATTGTTTGTGCCATCTGGATAACACCTTGACTGGAGAAGACAAGGTGAGTGCTACCATCAGTCCTTTGTCATGCCAACTGTAAAGCATCCTGAGACCATTCATGTGTGGGGTTGATTCTCAGCCAAGGGAGTGGGCTCACTCACAATTTTGCCTAAGAACACAGCCATGAATAAAGAATGGTACCAACACATTTTCACAGAGCAACTTCTCCCAACCATCCATGAACAGTTTGGTGATGACCAATGCTTTTGCCAGCATGATGGAGCACCTTGCCATAAGGCAAAAGTGATAAGTGGCTCGGAGAACAAAACATCAAGATTTTGGGTCAATAGCCAGGAAACTCCCCAGACCTTAATCACATTGTGATCTTGTGGTCGAGCCTCAAGAGACGTGTGGAGAAACAACTTCTGACAAACTCCAAGCATTGATCATGCAAGAATAAGCTGCCATCAGTCAGGATGTGGCCCAGCAGTTAATTGACAGCATGCCAGGGCGGATTGCAGATGTCTTGAAAAAAGAAGGCCCAACACTGCAAATATTTACTCTGCATGAACTGAATGTCGTTGTCAATTAAATCCTTTGACACTTATGGAATACTTGTAATTATACTTCAGTGTAACATAGCAAGTACTGACATAAAGATCAAAGAACACTGAAGCAGCAAACTTTGTGGAGACCAATACTTGTGACATTCTCAACATTTTTTTTTACCACAACTGTACATTTATAAGCAAAAGGAATGAAGAGACATTGTCCAAAATGAGAAGAGTAGAGTGTACGGTAGCTGTAGCTGTAAGGAGACAAGTCTGAGTGCAGTGGAGGAAATCTCCTTGTTAATTCATCCACTTACTTAGTACTAGCAAGATAATTAAAACTAAATTAATTGGCATAAGCTCTTCTTTCTGCCATTGTGGTTTTAACATGCTCAGCTGTCCAGTGTCACTTTATTAGGTTTGAATCTGCCAACTAATGTAACACGTTGACTGCAGGTATAGGGCTCAAACTCTCCATTCCATGAACAGTTCAAAATAAAATGAAATGGACAATAATTAATCAAATACAAGAGAGGGGATCAAGTTCAACAATGACATCTAGATGCTGGGGTTAGATAGGTGGCCATGTTGGTATGAGGGCCAAAATGAAAATGCTTCCATTAAACATTCATGTATTAATTACATTTTAGTAATTTATAAGATGCTCTTATCCAGAGTGACTTACCAAGGATAACAATCTTACGATACAAACTTTCAGTGGTATAGTGAGCTCAGAGTGTCAGGACACTTTAATTTTCCATACAAATCACTGCATCATGCACAGGGCAATGTCCCCTTCACTGTCCTGGGCCCGGTTCCCCGATAACGTTCACTCTTAGCCCGCTAAGAAGACTCAAAAAGATATATCTTACCGAAGTTGTTTATGTTCTTAAGTGTGTTCCCCGAAGTCTCCCTTAGGAAGCTTCTTAACACGCTGTCTTCTAAGTGCGACGTTACAAAGGCGCTGTCCCAAGGGAAGGCGCTGAATGTGTTGTCATTGATTGCTCAGGAATCAATTTTTCAGTTCACGCGAGGTGCAATACGGTGTTAAGAAAGACAACACGTAATATATAAATGAAACATTCCTCAAATTATTCCAGTAACATTTATTTTAGCATAGTTGAAGTTATCAGTAAAATATAGACTACTAATTCAATTATCAAATTGTCAGTAATGTGTTCACACGAGATGTTGTTACAGGTAGACGAGCCGGGTATCCATCGCTAACCATCCACTCTCCTCATCCCGTTGTCCCGCTTCTTGACGTGGGTTTAACGACTTCTAAAAATGATGAAATACACTTTTTATTTTTTTTGGTTTACAGTTCCTAATCTGATTTTGATATGTGTTTGTCTTTATAGTTACTGAACAACAGTCACACCAGTGACCGTGTCTGTGTGTGTTTGTACGCGTATTTTCATTAAAAATACTTGATCATCAACAAGTATGTATGTCATTCTGTCATCCTTAATGAGTCAACAACTTATTCTCTATTGCCATTGGAAACCTACGCATAAAATCTTGCTCTATCTATGAGATACCTTAATTATCCACAAGGAAATTAAGCAGTGTCAATCTAAGTGCACTGCACATTCATATATAAAGGCTCCTTTGAAGAGGTTGCGTAAAGACATTAGTTCATAATGTACATTATCTGTGTGTTTGACGACGCGTAAGGCTACGTATAAGCTATGCATGAGGCAAAGCAGCAGAAAGGGAATCCTCTGACAACCATGTGAGCTGCGTTCAATGCTCAATAAATTAATGAAGATGAATCAGCAATGTGACGTGCTAATTTGGGCATATGTCAACTTTTGACTGATAAATTCTAAGGTGTATGCTCCTTCGCCAACCTTAAGAGAAGCATGTCAATGATTGGCGTTGCATAGAGCACTTATGGAATGGACACGATGGCATGATAGAGTAAAGGTTTAAAGGATTAGAATCACACACAGAACATTTAATGGATGCAAGGTTTGAAAATACCATTTATTTTTCAAAAAAATAAACATTCCATCATAATACGAATCAAAAGAAAAGTCCATTTAATCATGGATGATGGCTAGCTCAGCAAGTTATTCCAAAAAGAAAATATAAATCAATCAAAAACATTTGCAATCAAAAGCTGCCTTGACTCAACCCCTGCAGCGTGCAGGGCAGCCCTCTGTGGAGGATGGAGGACCTCAACTTCTCCCTCTCCATCTTCCTCCTCATCCGC
>JACXGM010030130.1:0-13501 GCA_016801145.1 Umbra pygmaea
TGTGTGTGACAGAAGGAGCAATAAGGGAGAATAGGCCTTCCCATTCAGGACAACATAGTGACTTCTTAACTATTATAGCAATACGTGCCCAATACTACATAGCACACAGACACACAGACACCCTTTCTTAGCACATGCATAATACGTTTTTTCTCTGAAAGACATAGAACCCTAAACTGATGGATTTGGTGGATAGTCTCATATTCTAGTCCAGCTCGATGTTACTGTGGGGAATTGGGTCAGAACCGTCCTCATACTGCCTATAAGGCCACCAGGGTGAACAAGAGATTCATAGGTCTAGAGCAACCCTGCCTTCTCTCTCTCTCTCTCTCTCTCTCTCTCTCTCTCTCCCTCTCTCCCTCTCTCCCTCTCTCCCTCTCTACCTGCATCCCTGTCTTCCATCTGTCCACCTCAAACTCATTAGTACGGAGCACACACAAGAGATGTGTGTGTGTTTTTGTGTCTGCTAGCTCGATAATCTCCAGTGTAGTTTATGAGAGCAGCAGTGGTGTGTCTATATGTGGGCGTGAAGTATTAGCAGGATGTCAGCACTAGTTTTTATGAGGGGGCGGGGGGGTAATTTGTAATCACAGTCCGTGTCGCCGCTAAGATGCATCAGTACTGAAACACACAAACACACAGAAAGACACACACCTTTCTCAAGGGCACAGCTAAAGTCAGACCCCCAGGCCTGGCCACATTAACACTCCTCCTTCCATCCATCCATCATTCCATCTCTCAACCCTCGCTCCACCCCTCCAAAAACTACATGCACGTCAGCAAGACATAAAATGTTATTATTAGCTGGCCATTATGATGTATTTAAGAGCTGTTGTTATGGTGAAACATCTGACCATACCACACAAAAACACACACAGACACAGGAACACACACAGACTTTGGCCACCTGATCTGATCTTACACACACACACAAACACACACACACACACAAAGATAGAGATGCAGTGTGTAGCCATCTCATCTGTTGAATGGACAGATAATATAGACAGGTTTTCTAGAACCACGTCTGGACATGGGGGGTACGCGCCAAAATGTAGAGCAGGTTAAATATAGCACCACTGATCAGGGTCGGATCTGTGTTGTGTGAGGGATTCTGAGGACTGTGTATGGGTTTTGTAGTCTGTGTATGTGTGTGTGTTAAAGAGACGGTTCTCTCACTGTTACGGAACTGATGGTGCCTAGCGAGTCACTGTTGCCAAGGGCAATGTTCTTAAATCTTGCTGTTGTCAGCAACCAACCAAAAAGAGCTGGAGATGATGCCCTCCCCCGGCATCTTAGCCACCCTATCATATTCCCAGACTATTGTGTTTGTTTGTGTGTTGTGACCCTTGTGAAAGGTTAAGAGGTCGCTATTTTAAACAGCCATCAACACTGGATTATCGTTTAAACACCTGATCTTGTTGGCTATGTGGTGGCCGTCAGGTGATGGCTGCTTCTAAATGTATATCTCCTAGTCTACTTTACTGGATATACACTACTGTTTTCCAGTAGGTTTTGAAACCAAAGACAGGAGACTCATGACGAGTCCAAGAAAATGGCTTCTGATGTAAGCTTTCCAATACCAGAAACATCTAGTTGAGCAACAGCACTGTGTGTAAATGTATGCGTGAGTTTACTATGTGTGTTGTTGGGTGTGTGTGTGTGTGTGCGGATCAGACTACAGTAGCACAAGTTGCACTACCACAGATCTAGAGACACACACACACAGGGATCCCCCCCACTGGTCTCTTCCCCATAATGAGGGTTTAGACAGAGATGACAGCAACTTCCAGAGGAGAACTCTGTGTGTGTATGTGCGTGTGTGCGTGTGCGCGTGTGCGCGTGTGCGCGTGTATCAGGTCTACAGTGGAGAGGGCCAGTTACAGGCAGTCCATCACCCTGCTAGAGGGACTGTTCGCTTCAGGTTAGGCTTGAAGCAGGAAGTGCCGGCTCAGAGAAAACACATTCCTTCTATTCTTCATTCCTCCTTTCACTCTCTCTCGCTTGCTTGCTCTCCATTACCGGAGGCAGGGTTGGACTCAGTAACACAACTGTGTGTGTCTACATGTGTTTGCTCTTAGGGCTGTATCAGAGCATGAGTATGATGCACAGAAACCAACCATCTAATGCAATAAGTAAATGACTTGTTCTGTCACAGTAAGCAGCGCCATAATATTAACATGTTCCTCATTTAGCTCATGTCCAGAATAAATTACAAGAGCAATTATGGTTGACAAATTTGTAATCCTTGGGGATTCGATTTAGCGATCTTTCGATATCTGCGTTTAGCACACACACTTGAAAAGCAGTAAATGTCTGATGTGTGCAGGACAATGTGAGTGTTAGCAGGAATCCCTCTGGTTGCTCGTCCTCGAAACCAGAAAAGAGGGATAGAGAAGAGCGAAGAGGAGAGAGAGTGAGTTGATAGGATCCACCACTTCACAATGTACGTTAGCAATAAAACTGTGAAACCAACGACTATTTACGTAGAAGTGTTCTTAACTTAATCATAAGGTAGCATGGAGGGATGTTACTGTATGGAGAGGGGGGCGATCAATTGGATGGGCAGGGGGGGTTGGGAAACATGGCATATGGAGGCGTGTGACAGTACTGTCTTCATTATGTTAAAGGACACATACATACACACAGAGCAAGTTCAGACCTTGATGGTCATTTGACAGGCCTACAGAATCATGTTGTCTCAATGGACGCTTACTGCCTGACCACACACACACTGTCGTTACCAGTAGAGACTAGTAAAACACACAAATACTACTGCACAGCTATACGACCTGACGCAGGACTGAATTGTCTACAGCGGTTCTGGCTATTTAAAAAACTGCAGTAACTTATATTAAGTCATATTGTATCTTTTATTATTATTAAAGGATTGACTCTGATGTTTATGAATAACTGCATTTTCTTTTATTTCTGGTGGATTTTGTTGTTTCTTATCTCGAATGTGGCACAACATCACACCACATCACACCGATTTGAGAATGGCGGGAGAGGGAACGAGCGAATGAACGGAGGGCTTGGTGGATTGATTTAACCTCTGTTCCAACACCAAAGAGGAGAGTTTAGGAGAAATGGAAAAGGAGGAAGTGTGGAGTTGATTATTTTCATGGCAGGACAGTAGGACGTAGAGGCTAGGAAACAAGTGCATTGAAGAGAGGAAGAGGGTTTAAACCCCTTCGACCAAGACCTTGGATCTCGTCATCGTACTTCAACTCTGACGACTTACTCGTTTGTCTATTGGCTCTAGGCTGCCAACGCTATGTTCATCCCTATTATATAGGCTTACAAAGAGGGAGAACGGGCAGCAGGGTAAATGGAGAAGAGAGACCGAAAGAGAGACTTAATGGACACATATAATGGTCCAAAGATAAACCACATGAATAACAGCCCTGGAAACTGTGGAACAAAAAGCCTTTATTATATCATCCGGGAACACACAAAGCCTGAGGTCCATCTCGTTTCTGAATGAAATACAGAAACCTAGAATGTACTAAACAAATTGAAAATATTTTCTACAAGAGACCTGTTATAGATGAGATGGACTGGTTGTCCTCCAGGTTACAGAGAGCTGGTTATTAGCATCTGGTAAAATTAATAAAAAGTATTTAAACAATGAAGAATGTCCTCCTGTGTCCAAATCTCCCTAATTAAATAAAGAAAGTGTTAACTTGTCTGATGACCAAAATGTCAGAACTGGACAAAACAATGACTCTCAGCATGCAGAGGCACTAACACCTACCTGTAGGGGGCAGCATTTCCCACAGTAACAAGTCCCCTTATAAACAAATGTGATTTAGTATATTTAGTATTTAGTACACTTCGGCAGCAGTGGCTCAATAACTGAAATAATCATATTTGT
Source organism: Umbra pygmaea (assembly GCA_016801145.1). Taxonomy (NCBI): domain Eukaryota; kingdom Metazoa; phylum Chordata; class Actinopteri; order Esociformes; family Umbridae; genus Umbra; species Umbra pygmaea. The sequence goes on from JACXGM010030130.1 coordinate 3,878, forward strand.
TGTTCCTTTATGTTTTTTCAACATTGATTATTTGGTTGAATCACAAATTGTCAAAGGCTAATCTTAAAAATGGAGACTGACCATTACCAATGGGAATTAGCTGGGGATTAGCTTATGCCTTCAATTGTATTCTTCATGCTGTTGATTTTAGACCGGATACAGCAATACCTAAAGTGTAATGACACAGAAGTTAAGTCATAAAATTATATGAGAGTGACTTCTGTTTCAGGGATTAGTGATAACAAACCAAAAAAAAAGGAAATGACACTGTCGCACACTGGGTCTGTACATAATCAATGGTGGTGTTTGGTAGTGCACACTTACAGGAGGGTAAACATAAAGCAAATCCCTGGCTGCTGTGCTGTAGACTACTAAATTACTCACCTCTACACAGAGTCTAGACCAGGGGTCTCAAACTGGTTCCACATAGGGCCTAGTGTATGCAGGTTTTCGCTTTTACCTTGTACCTGACTAATTGATTAACTCACAAATTGGTTAGGATCTCCCCTCACCTGGCAGGCTTGGTCTTAATTTGGCTCTAATTGAAAGGAAAGACCAAAAACCAGCATACACTAGGCCCTCTGTGGAATTGGATTGAGACCCCTGGTCTAGACAGACCATTGACACCTCTTCCAGGTCACAGCAAAATCACAACCTACTTGAATCCAACTTGCTAAATGTTACAGATGGAAGGAAGAGAATGTAAAAACCTAAATAGTAAAATTATAAACCAGTAGAATACGTAAATAGTAAACCAAATTATTATCCAAATTACAATTTATACTGATTTTCCTAAATAGTCAATGACAGTCAGTATAATTTTCAAGTCACCAACCATTAGGGTATAAGTCGAATTTCAATGAATGAATTAGGGAATGAATTGGTGTTTGTTGGGCGGTTCAGCAAAAAGAAGAGACGTGTTCCAGCTCAAACGTTCCCTGGTGCCATCTTGCAGTTCCCGAAAACAATTCCGCCACACCCATGAAAACCGTATTTTTTTCAAAAATAAAAAACTAAATGCACATGGTAGCACATGGATCATCTTCACATACAGTATTCAGTAATCCCTGGGCTCTTACAGTGAATGTCAGCAACACAAAATGTGTGATACTCCAAATAAGAAAGAGGTTTCTGTTGCCAGGATCACAAAATATATTTCTACCTTGACATTGTACTAAAGCAATCAAATAATTACACCTAGCTCAGACTGAATACAAACTCAATGGAAACTGCGCAAAGGCTGTAAATAATCAAAAGGACAAAGAAAGAAGAATGACAAAGTCAACATGAAAAGAAAAAAAAACTAGATTTGAACTCTACAAGTATTGACGAAAAACAGTATTAAAACATAATGTAAAACAAAATGTAACGTTACTTACCGGAGAAACGTGAAATGCCAACTCCTTTGAGTGTCTTGTCGTACAACCGAACGCCATAACCACGCCCTAAACGCCCCTTTGCTTCATCACCGATTTTAAAATCAACGAGACCATAATTTAAAAAATGATCATCATGATAAATTGAGGAAGGCTTAAATCTATCGATTAAGACCATATACTTAATATGAAAATGTTTACTAAGTCATACAACGCAATAATCCAAAACGTATTTATCTGCAAAAAAAACAATTTGCCATGGTCCATAAACTACTTTCACAACATTGATAGGCTGTAACCTGACACTTGCCTTCACAACTCCCAACAGTTCAAGAGTTCAAGAGTTATTGGACTCAGTCCGTGAGCTTCCAAAGAAGGGGTGTCAGGTTACCTGGCCGACTTGCTATATTATATTGACATAACCACAGCAAATCGTTTTTTTGTGGAAAAAATACTTTTTGGAATATGACTTCGACAATCGACTAGTGTGGAATTCACTGGAAAATGTCAAATAAACAAAGGTATGTACACAGACTGATTTGTTCAAATTCGCTGTGTTCACTATAAGGAATCACTGCAAATGGATATGGACTAGTAGTGACATTTAGAACATGTTTAGAGGCTCAAAGCACATTTTTTTACTTGCCCCGTACATGCGTAATGGATGTATTCTGGAAGCAAAAGGTAAACACGGTTTTGGCAATACAGATTGTTTGAGTTATTAACACTACGGACAGCACTTCTGATATGCAAACAACAGAGCTACGTTTTGAAATTGCCCGGAATTCTCCTTTAATCCATTCCAATGTCAATGATGGGTGGGGGTAGGTGTGAAGATGTTATGATTACTGTTGCCTCTAGGATTTTTTTCAGCAGCGGGGGCAGGCCAACATTAAGCCCCCCACACCGTCCCCACCCACTCAAAATATTAACATTTCCTGTGTGGAGCTTGTGTAGAAAACCAGCTGACTGAATTAAATTGTAATGTTCAAATAAAGTCACAATTCACATAACAAACAAACATGTTTAATTACAATTATTTATTCCATCGGTGGAACCTTGGAATATCTACCCATTTAGGGTTCCAGCCTGATAGCCTGTGCTTGGTTGTTCTCTCCTCTCCTCTTCCACTCTCATCTCTCTCTGCCTTCTCTTCTGCTCTCCTCTCCTCCACTCATCTCCACTACTCCAGCCTGAATACTTGTGTTGCCTGTCTATTTATGTTATATTTGAGAATGAGTAACATTGGATAATTCTCTCGCATCACAAATATTTGATAATGCAAAAGTAAGAGCACACTATGTAACACTAATGTTACATAGTGTAGAAGAACCAGAAGGTAGGCTATTTCTTGTTCCAGGCCACATATAAGATCCTTGAGCCCCTCCCTAGCTAAAGTAACGTTCCCTAACCATCTTCCTCATAATCAGGCATGTTTCTCTTCTTTGAAAAATAGTTTAACAAACTCATCTAAAAATGCAATCAGGAATATTTTAATACAAACCTTATTATTTTACTGATGTTTATTGAAGTTCTTGAAGTTCTTACAGTATGCTGGTGTATGGTGGGGCGATGTGTGTTTTCCATATTATTTAATGAAGAAAGTGCCAGAAACATACAGTGCATTGATACTTCAGGTCTAACAGAATACAGTGAGCGCACACAGATATACCTTATTAGCTATGCGCTCTTTATCAGTGGCACGGACACTGTGCTATTATCTAGGTACAGGGCAAATGCCTAAACATTCAAACTCTGATATTTGTAGAAACTCACTTGTTTGTAGCTCCCGGACATCTTCTCATTACAACGTGAAACAAACACACATCTCAATAAACGCTATACATAGAAAGCTAATAAAGGATATTCTTGTTATCCACAGGGAAGTGAACATTAATACACTACTGTCATAGAAATCAGAAACAATACCTTGCAGCATACACAAATGTGACTTCTTCACAATCAATGACCCACACCTCTCTCCAGTCTGGGCTGACTATATATACTGGAAGCTAACCTAACTTATTTAACACGGCTGTCCGTAATCATTAATCAACCTGTTCTACCAGATACTTTCCTCACCTATTCTAAACTCTTATCGTCACAACAATCCAAACTAGAGAGAGGCATAACATTAAAACATGAAGGGACATTTCACATAACTTAAGGATCAACACAATCACCATGGAAAGCACTAATGTTAAACAGAGTAAACACATTGAAATAACTGAACAATATCTATACACATAAAACTAAGTAATATATAAAGGAGTCCATATCTCAGTCTCTGCACACCAGCCCCTAATGGGCTGGATGTGACAGAAGTTACTTTCGGTATTATAATTCACTGGGCTTAAAAGTGTTTCACGCATAAACTAAAGCTAAGAATAAGTTTCTTGTGAACATACCAAGCAGATTTTAGAATGAACATAAACAGATTCTTTCCCAGTTAATACATTAGCTTTAGTTAGGCAAGATTTTAGATGCCTGTCATGTGATTTTGGCTTAATTAAGAGTTTGTTAATGTTAAGTTATCTGGACCATTATTTCACGATATACACTGCTCAAAAAAAATAAAAGGAACACTAAAATAACACATCCTAGATCTGAATGAATGAACTAATCGTATGAAATACTTTCGTCCTTACATAGTTGAATGTGCTGACAACAAAATCACACAAAAATTATCAATGGAAATCAAATTCACAACCCATGGAGGTCTGGATATGGAGTCACACTCAAAATTAAAGTGGAAAACCACACTACAGGCTAGTCCAACTTTAATGTAATGACCTTAAAACAAGTCAGAATGAGGCTCAGTAGTGTGTGTGGCCTCCACGTGCCTGTATTTCCTCCCTACAAGGCCTGGGCATGCTCCTGACGATGTGGCGGATAGTCTCCTAAGGGATGTGCTCCAAGACCTGGACTAAAGCATCCGCCAACTACTGGACAGTCTGTGGTGCAACGTGGCATTGGTGGATGGAGCAAGACATGATGTCCCAGATGTGCTCAATCGAATTCAGGTCTGGGGAACGGGTGGGCCAGTCCATAGCATCAATGCCTTCCTCTTGCAGCCACATGAGGTCTAGCATTGTCTTGCATTAGGAGGAACCCAGGGCCAACCGCACCAGCATATGGTCTCACAAGGGGTCTGAGGATCTCATCTCGGTACCTAATGGCAGTCAGGCTACCACTGGCGAGCACATGAAGGACTGTGTGGCCCCACAAAGAAATGCCGCCCCACACCATTACTAACCCACCACCAAACCGTTCCAGCTGGAGGATGTTGCAGGCAGCAGAATGTTCTCCACGGCATCTCCAGACTCTGTCACGTCTGTCACATGTCCTCAGTGTGAACCTGGTTTCATCTGTGAAGAGCACAGGGCGCCAGTGGCGAATTTGCCAATGTTGGTGTTCTCTGGCAAAAGCCAAACATCCTGTACGGTGTTGGGCTGTAAGCACAACCCCATCTGTGGACGTTGGGCCCTCATACCACCCTCATGGAGTCTGTTTCTGACCGTTTGAGTGGACACATGCACATTTGTGGTCTCCTGGAGGTCATTTTGCAGGGCTCTGGCAGTGCTACTCCTGCTCCTCCTTGCACAAAGAAGGAGGTAGCGATCCTGCTGCTGGGTTGTTGCCCTCCTACGGCCTCCTCCACATCGCCTGATGTACTGGCATGTCTCCTGGTAGCGCCTCCATGTTCTGGATACTACGCTGACAGACACAGCAAACCTTCTTGCCACAGCTCGCATTAATGTGCCATCCTGGATGAGTTGCACTACCTGAGCCACTTGTGTGGGTTGTAGACTCCGTTTCATGCTACCACTAGAGTGAAAGCACCGCCAGCATTATAAAGTGACCAAAACATCAGCCAGGAAGCATAAGAACTGAGAACTGGTCTGTAGTCACCACTTGCAGAACCACTTCTTTATTGGGGGTGTCTTGCTAATTGCCTATAATTTCCACCTGTTTTCACAGCATGTGAAATTGATTGTCAATCAGTGTTGCTTCCTGAGTAGACAGTGTGATTTCACAGAAGTGTGATTGACTTTGAGTTACATTGTGTTTTTTAAGTGTTCCCTTTATTTTTTGAGCAGTGTAGCTATAATTAGTTGGCCATGATATCAATAGAGAATAACACTAATGGTGAATGTCCTTTTAAACTGTAAAAGCTATCTAACTTAACGGTAGCTTGTTAAGTCTACTTTTCTTTGGTTGTCTTTCTTTACTTGTCTCTCCCTGCTTCTCCTCTGATGCATGTAGCCAGGGCTCTGGTGTCGCAGAAAGATGTTAGAGTGTTGCGCCGACATGGCTTCACTGTCCAAATAAAAGCATTTGCAGAGTCGTGTAGTTGCGACTTTATGAAATTTAGTTGCAGTGGGCAGCCGCTGCTAAATGTAGGCTACATAGCGGAAACCCTGGTTGATGTTCTACCTGTAGTCTTTTAGTTTCAGAGCGTTCCAACCCTAATTTAGCAAAACAGATTTTAACTTAATTTGATAGATTATAGATTTTTTGGAGATCGGCAAAAACCCTTTGTTAGTGAAAGCTGTACTAATAAAATTTATTAAAACATTTCTATTTTTTATTTATGATGGTGTTTTGACAAAAAACGGTACATTGAATAGGATGCCAATACAATGTGAGTCTGAATTAAAAAATCACTCAAGGAGAAACGGCAACCAGTCTTCTGAAATAGTAAAAAAATAGACCTTTGGGTAAGACTCAAACCCATGAGATAAGGACTCATTGATGAGTGTTCTGTGCTCTGTGCAGATTTTATAGAAAACAATGCTGTTCATTACATCGGATTTTAAACTAACTTTTGGCTTCTACAGGAGCATAAATGTTTGATTTATAACCACATGGCTCGTGGTTAGCAAGAGCGGCAGCATTCTTTAAAATCTAATTTTGGTTACATTTTTAAATCGTGATGTCTCTTTCAATACATTAACATCTCTTTCTCAAATCTTCAATGATACAGACATAGTATGTTAAGGAGGTCAAATTAGAAATGGCTGGGAGCCAAAGACAGCTTTCAATCAACAACTGTTTGTGGAGACGTATTTGCAGATGTAGTTGCTACAGGCGCAGCACAGGGTGTGTGTTTTACAGTCCTTCTTGGGCAGGCATGTCTGACATCTCTTACTCGTGGCCGTGAGCCCAGTGCGCGCGACCAAGTGCTCGGGTCGATCGGCGCGCACTCTGGGCCCGTGGACGGCTCTGACAATGGCTGTGGACGCCTTGGTGCGCAGAAGCCGCCGCCTCCTCTCGATGAGCAGCGTGACGAGCACTTTGCCCAGCTGCTCAAGGAACAGCCTTCTCTTGTTCCACTTGGCGGGCAACCAGCCAGGGTGCATCTCGCCAGAGCATGAAGCGATGTAGGAGGACACGTCAACGATGTTGTGGAACACGGCCAGGGGCCAGCGCGCGATCATCCTCCAGCTGTAGGTGCCGACCACCTTGTACAGGATGTCCATGCTTTGCGGTTGTAGTCAAGGACAATGACCAGTTTCCTGTCCTTGGGATTTCTGACCTCAGCGTGCGCGTGCAGCATGCTCAGGAGCAGCACGTTCTTGTTCCTCTTGGCCACGTAGAACACTAGAGGGGCAGTGCGCATAAAGGCAAACCTGGACGAGAAGAGCTCTTGTTGCTTGGACTCGAGCAGCATGCGCAGCAGCTTGGGCTTGTTCCGTCACACCGTGCTGACCACGGCGACGTTCCTCTCGAGGAGCCAGTGTATGAGTTCGTAGGAGGTGTAGAGATTGTTGCACGCGATGTTGTGACCCCTCAGGCCCTCGGTGACGTCGAGCACAACCTTTGTAGCCTGGTTCTTCTCAGGGCCTCCGACGCTCGGCTTGCCGGTGTACACTTGGATCTTCCAAGCGTAGCTGGATCTGGCGTCGCAGGCCACCCACGTCTTGATGCCGTACTTGGCCGGCTTGCCAGACAGCGACCTGCGGACGACGGGAGAGAGAGAGATACTTGCGTGATGTTGTCCACACAGAACCGCTTCCAAAACAGAAACGCTTCCAAAAGAGCTTAACGTATGACTTTCATCTGCATGTATAACTGCAATAAAACGATTGTGGCCAGGTTCAACAATAGCCTACTCACACAACTAAACATTTCCTGCTTCTGTGGGTGACCGTTTGCTTCCCGGCTAGAATGTGTCTCCCCCCAGCAAGGATGCAATATCAAGTGTCCATTAAAAAGTGGGGTTAGCTATACATGTGGAATGTCCGTCGGTAAGAGTTCATTACATAAATAACATAATTAGGTTTGAGACACTTCTTTAGCATAGCCATGTAATGAATGTACCATTCTTAGCTTTGTACTGTTAAAGTTCATTGATTGTAAAGTATTACATGTGTAAATAACATAACTAGCAGATTCATGACAACAATATCTGTAGTTACCAACATGTGAGTCCCATTACAAAACCAGCTAGTGAAGTGATCCCATTTGACTACCTGGGGCCTCATGTATTGTCACGGTTTTGGAAGGACGGAGTCAAATGCAGGAGAGGCGGTTGTTGATTGTTTAATAACAATGAGGAGAAGACAATACTCAGATGTGCAGGAACTGTGGAAAACAACTAACGGTTCTGACAAATAGAAAATAAATGTGTGTTACACACGGACAGGCGTCAATGAAAATGCAAACCACTTAGGGGAATATAAGCAGACCAACAGCGTGACACGGTCACAATACCCCACAATAGCCCCATAAACAGTCAGAGTATATACACAATGCCTAATTGGCTATTAGGCTGCGGGAGGAATGCTGGGAATGGGAGCAGTGGTGTCAGAAGACAGGGGAAACGAGCGCTGGATCCTGTGAGTGCCAGTAGAGGGAGTCCCTTGCCGTCCAGCGCTGACATGTATAAACGTTGCGTACGCACAAAAAACTTGCGTACGCTAAATTTCACGCACACGGTGTGATGTATAAAAATTTACTTGACGTGAGAATGTGCGGACCGTCACAAAAACATTTGAGCAGACGTGGGCCACAATTTTTCCGTTTTTTATTTCTCAAAAAAGTTTTAAATATCCAATATATTTCGTTCCACTTCATGATTGTGTTCCACTTGTTGTAGCTTCTTCACAAAAAATGACAGTACTATATCTTTATGTTTGAAGCCTGAAATGTGGCAAAAGGTTGAAATGTTCAAGGGGGCCAAATACTTTTGCAAGACACTGTACTTGATGCGCAATGGCTGCTCCGGCCAGGGATCGAAATACAAGGCTAGGATATATGTCTAGGATGGTTTATAACCGACTTTGGAAGTTTACGGGTCGATGGTCCGTAGGTAAAACATAACTTGCATACAACACTGGTTACTAACGTATAGCCTATGTTTAAACACAAGGCTGATGAAGCAGTTCATAATTAATCTTAAAAGTTAATGAAATATAAAAAATGACATGAAAAGCGCAGCAATATTTTCCCTTCTCCACATCGAGAGAACACCAATATGAGATATTCTCCCAACATTCTCCCAACATTCCCAGCATTATCAAATTTTCGCCTGACGCAAACAGTTCTTGTAGTAGGTATGTAAGAGATTCATATTTAGCATAATGGAAACACATATAAAGAGGGAAGATCTAAAGTTGCAAAATATGATTGTGACTTCAGCTGTTTTGAAAATGGATCACAAAATAAATGTAGTTTTAATGCAGGTTTGAATGGCATGTCAGGACGTTTAAAAATAATTTCCAATGATCGGATATTGACTATAGGGTAAATGCAAGATTAGCATGCAAGATGCTATCGCAATTCAATTGTCTTTAGACTGGCTAACAGTAGTTCTAGAGGAAAATGGTTGTATGATCTTCTTGACCTGGGATTAATACATACTGACTAAAATGTGAAAAATTGTTTTAGCTCGAGATTTTTGCATTTGTAGAAAAAAGTTAAGCCACAAGCCCTGCATCTGTATATTCATTTATGGGATGAGGCAAGGCGGGGTCAGTGGCTCAATCACGTGCGGTCAATCTCACGTTAATTGTGATTTGTGAAGGAAAGGTGTGCATTACCTGGCTGTCACGTTCAAAAGCTGAGACAGGCGCGAAGGTTCAATAATCCAGAATACTTTATTTCAAAACAAAGGAATACTGCCGCGTGGGGCTTTACAAATATATGGAAGGCACAAACAGGAACGCGTACAGGGAACCATTGACAGACAAGAGACAAGGGGAGAACACCATGACTAAATACAAACACATACTAATGACTAATT
>JACXGM010030131.1:0-13402 GCA_016801145.1 Umbra pygmaea
AGCATTGAGGGAAGGGATATGTTCAGAGTGGATGGACTTGAACGTTGTGAAATAATGAAGACTTGGTCTTTTTAATTCAGTGCAACTATTAAAGCTGCACCGTCAGCCCAAAATTTACTGATTTCACCAGAACGAAAGGCCCAAGCGCAGTCGCGCTGTCTGTGTGAAGACTGCGCGAGCCACCAGACAACACTGTATCCGCGCCACTGATCGCAGTGGCAACTAGCACATTTGACAAATAAACAAAATTAATGCTCTGCTATAGTTAACTGGATGTGTTTTATTTATTAGCCCATTAGTAAATCCGTGCCGCGAATATGTTGAAAAAGTGGTGGGGATAATATGGACCCTGGAAAAAGGGGTGGAGACATGTGCATTATGTGCGTTAATGTGATCGCCCCCTCTCAGTATTTCAGATGCCCCCTCACCAGTTTTCGGCTGGCGCCGGCACTGCGTTGTGAGGAGGTCATACGGGCACGTGGAAGCCACACACATTACTGAGCCTCATTTTGACTTGTTTTAAGGACATTACATCAAAGATGGATCAGCCTGTAGTGTGGTTTTCCACTTTGATTTTGAGTGTGACTACATATCCAGACCTCCATGGGTTGATACATTTAATTTCCATTGATAATCTTTGTGTGATTTTGTTGTCAACAAAACACTTTTTTACTTTTCTGTAAGGGCAAAAGTATTTAATACGATTAGTTCATTCCTTCAGATCTAGGATGTGTTATCCTAGTGTTCCCTTTATTTTTTTGAGCAGTGTATATATATATTTTTTTAACATTGTTTTGAATATATTGTTGAATTCTTTAAATGATGATGATGACATGTTTATGTTTGTTAAAAATAAACTAATCTCTGACAGATTGTGCCACTATTATAAAATTACACTATCTGTTGCAAATCAGCTGTTCTAAGAGATAGTTCACTAAAGAAACTAGTGTTGCAGACTACTTGCAAAATGAGAGAATAAGTTGTCCCATTTTCATATGTGGACTAAAGAATAGTCACTCAAAATCCATAATTGTTTAGTTGTCTCTTTCTATAATCTGTGGGCCAGTATTAATTGCAAAAACTGCACCTCTTCTGTGGCTAATATTCATTTCATAATGATCCTTTCTCCATGAAGTCAAGCAGCAAAAGTTAAGTGATAATGTGCAAATACTGCTGGCCCATTTTGGGTTTAACTAATATGCAAGACTAGTCTTACATGTCAATGTTTATAACATAGGGTGTTCATCGTTTTATTGGATGCTTAAAAAAATATTGGGGGGATAAATTAAGAGCATATCCACTTCTCCAGGCCCCACTACATCACTGGTTCATACTGTATACCTTGGCGTCGATTTGTTTTTTGTGGATTTGTTGGCATCTGTCGTTCAAGTTTTCAAAAATATTGGTGGGTACAAAATGACTCATGACGAAATCTGGTGGGTACACTGTCACATGTATCCACCTATGAAGCGATATAGAGACAGATGCGAAGGTATCTTCAAACGCTATGTATTTACTGTAACCGGACATATAAACAAATACTGCCACGAGGGGCTAAACCGAATGCAATTCAAAACAATACGTAAGGAACACTCCACAGGAAACATGTAACAGGAACACATTGAACGACAAGAGACAAGACCAAACACTAAACCTAAATACACTTACTAAAGAAAACAATGTAAAACACCTGGACATGGAAATTAACTAAACCGTGATCTATTGGGTGAACAGAAACATGTGACAAGACATGGAAGTGAGGGGCGGGAACATAAACCCAAAACAAAACACACCGGGAGAAATCTCAAGACAAAACAAGGCAAGGCACAAAAAGGACACTAGGGGGAACCATACATCACACACTGGGAAGCAACTAAAAGGGAACATGAGAAACAGAACATCGAAACAGAACCACCATGCATGCACAGAATACCAGAAACAAAAGCAGACCTATACACATGAGACCTAACAGAACAAAACAAGGGAGTCCATCTTACGGCCCATCTAGGGCTAAACGTTACATACACAACCCTCCATCCCCACCGAAATCAATGCCTATGCTGTATACAGTATAACAACTTACAAACACAATGTCGTTCGTTACTCATTTTTGTCCCGCAAAGTGAAACTACTTTGATATACTGTATAAAAAGCCTACTGTACTACTTTTCACACAGGATCCAGGAATGCATTCTGGAACATAATAGAGTAGGCTACAATATCTACAATATTTCTATTCTTTCTTAAAACAGTAGCTATTAAAACAAACAAGGCTTTATTTAAATTAAAAAATGCATTCTACTTTTCTAATTTTATTAATAGGCCTAATACAAATAAAATTACAAAAACAATATACCTATGAGGGATTTGAAATTGCAAACTCCTGCATCTACAATAGCTATATACTGTAGATGCAGGAGCTATATAAATGCAGTCCATTAACCATTTTAAAAGACAAATCCACTTTTAAAATTAAAAGTTTCTTAGGAAGTAATTAGCACCGATTATAAGAATATGTACCTGCACAGAGATGTACCAGTATTTGAACCGGTACCTCTGCCATTGCAACTCTTTTACAGTGAGGTGCCCTAACCTGTAGTGCTACTTGACCTGTGTGCATTTTAATGAAACTAGAACTCAACTACTGTTTATTGAGCAGTGACCAGTTTACTGAAGTCATATAGTGACTTCTAAAAGTACGTTTTGAATGGCTATTGATCAGGTAGAATTGTTTTAGACTATAAACAATATGCTTAATATAACCTGATATTATTCATAGCACCTAACGCACTGTAACAAACATTAACGACAAGCCAAGAACACATAGTTTTAATGCACACACAGAGACACGTTGGTTTATTGTATCAGAATGCAGGAAATATATTTTAAACTGATTTTTGGTGAGCTTCAAAACGTGTTATATGTTTGAATAAAGTAATATGTAAAAGTTTGAGTATTGCACTGTACTACCCTGGCAAGCGAGACCCACATCAAGATGCTGGGTCTGGGAACTCACCAATGGCAGTGCTGAATCCGAGGGGCGGGATAAACGGTTGTCTTTCAAATTCCCTATGCACACAATAAGATAGCGCTACAACCAACCAGAGCAATGAAGTGAAAACTCTGAACAAATCTTCCTTTTCTAAGAATGACTTCAGTGCCGTTTTTTGTTATTTTCTCAAAGAAAATATTAACTCCAAGTCTACCAAAGTCGCGTGCAAAGCCGATTCGAAAGACTGTTCTGTTCGCCAGCGGCAGCAACCATTTCTTTGTTTTCCCATAATTACGTTAAGCCCGCCCACCGACTCTATACACGTTGTGATTGGCCTGACCAGAATTTGTTTTTTCCAGCTCGCAAGTCAACAGAGAGTTGCTAGACTGACCCTAGCTGCAAATAATTATATTTGCTGCTGCTAGGGTGTGTCTAGATTTCTAGGCTAGCACTGTACTGTAGGCTACATAGAACTCGCTGTGTTTTCAGAGTAGAGCATTTCAATGGTCTCTTGCACCACGGTCTCTAGCGGCACTCTGTGGCGGTAATAGACCATCTAATGTTAACTAAATGTACGTTTTGGTGACACGGTATGAGAGCAAGCAATTGATCACTTCACCATCTGTTGGTGTAATCTTACTAGCAGCAATATCTTTGCCTGTGAAGCTCTTTTTGTGCAAATTAATAATGACATCACATGTTTCCTTGCAGGTAACCATGGTTGACAGAAGAAGAACAATGATTTCAAGCACCATCCTCCTTTTAAATACTCAATCAGCATGACAGAGTGATCTCCAGCCTTGTCCTCATCAACACTCTCACGTGTGTTTACGAGACAATCACTGACATGATGGCAGCTGTTCCTGCCAGCTGTTCAGCAGGGCTGAAATCCAGTGGAAATATATTTTTGAGATTATGTATGGGGTTAAGGGACTTTGCAATCACTCTTCATGACATTCTAGAGAATATTCAAATTGTCATCATCGACAATGATGCAGCAGACTTTGTGAAAATTAGTATTTGTGACATTCTCAAAATATTGGACCATGACTGTAGGTTGGGATTTGTATGGCTGGGGGGAAGCTATGTGGGTGTGGGGCAGGTTGGATTTTGGTGTGGTGGGGGGGTGTTATGTTTGGTGGGATGTTCTGTTCAGCGGTGAGGGGGTGCATTTTGTTTGTGACCTATGTTTGCAGTATTACCAGAATGGGCGCTTACGGTTCATAATAAATAAATGAAATATAGCTTGTACAGGGTAATATTGTTTGTTTGCGAGAGTACAAAGAAATCAGATCTTAGATTTCAAAGGAATTAAGGAGGAACTATAACTAAAGGCCTACCTGTAACATTGCTGATCTCTCCATCAGGGCATGGAATACAATCATAGCAGCAGACAGGCTTTCCTTTCTGTGCGGCCTTACGAGTTCCCGGAAGACAGCTCTGACTGCACACTGACACAGGGATCTGTGTACTGTTGTTTACCCAGGTGATTTCCTTCTCCATGTGGAACTTCTGGCCTGCGGGCATGGAGGCATCATAGTACCCTACAGTCACAAACTCCAATTGCCCATTCTCCCCTATCTGCCTGTTAATCAGCCCATTTGTGGCCACTGGGTCCCCATTGGCATCGAAAGACACATGGTATCCATTACAGGAAATGTTTACTCTATCATATACAAATCCTACAGTAGTCTTCCGGTAAATTAGGACATACCATAGAATAACTATATAGTAACTGTTTACTGTAGGAATAATATAGTAATAACTATAGTATTATCATTGGAATGTATACAGATGTGACAACCACTAAGGTTTACAACTGCTTGTGCATGTGCACGAGAACATCTACGGTACATCCACACGCACACACCTCTTCATGTTGTTTCCTCAATTGCTTTGTGTGTATAATGGGATGTAAATTACTAATGAACTTTGCAGTAATAACACACCTGTGGTCATCAAAATCTCCTCTATGTCCCTTATGTCCCCCAAACCCTAATAATTTGGGGCAGAGCAATTATTTCTAACACCAAACACCCAGAAGGGCTGTCATTTGGGGTCTCAGTGTGGTCCTATTTATAAAACATTATAAATACCCACCCTCTACACTGACATAGTCCAGATCAAGGCAGGTTACATTATTCAACCTGTTACGTTGTAGAATTGTCTACAAATGTAAAGACAGGAACATTTTTTGATTATAGTCTGATCACTTTTGTAAGTACAACAGGGTTGTAACATTGCTTCTTTTAATTGCTAATGGAGAAAATGCATTGATAGAGGTTTTTAGGTAATTTTCTCAACTAATTGCTTTTTTATCTGTCCAGGAAATTAACCAGTATTTGAGAAAATGCATCGGTAGAGGTTTGTCAGCTAACTGCATCTGTATCTTTCCAGAAGAGTTCATCCATGTCCTCCTGGCTTATCTGTCAGAGAACAACCATCATGCTGGTCCTAACCTATTTCCTCAGAGATAGAGGGGTGGTTCAAGCTACCCTGTGTTCACATTGGGACCATTTAGTTGGGCTGGATGACACTGGTTTTGCCCAGGAAGGCGACATGATGATCGGGGGTCTGTTCCCCATCCATAACCTTCTACCGGCTCCAGAATTGAGCTTCACAGAACACCCTCATTTGCAGTTGTGTCTCAAGTATTGTTGTGTAACCTTTTTTTAGCACACATGGCTATTTCCTGTTGTTAAGTATTATGTTTCTGTACAGCTATCATGTGAGAATACGTCAAAACACAGTATGTGGCAATCAAACGGTAAACGTAACATTTGTCTTTTATTCAATTCACAATCGCAACCTTCAAATCTTATGTTAACAAATTGTTTGTAATTGAAAGGTATTATTGAGTTGTGCTGACTGTAGTTTGTATTCAAAATATATTAATCTCATACAGTGAAATCAAGCTTAGTTTCAAACAGGCTTTCTCTCTTTTCCTTCTTCCAAAAACGAACTACCTGCTCTTAGTTTCCAGGAGGAGGTGTATAGATGGGCGCATGCCATAGTGTTTGCGGTGGATGAGATCAATCGTAACCCATTTTTGTTGCCGACGGTGAGACTGGGCTACCGTATCCTGGACAGTTGTAGTCAACACCCATGGAGTCTGCGAGGGGCTCTAGCCCTGGTTTCAGGGGGGAAAATCAGCTGTGACTCGTCTGACCTGGCGTCTCTGTCAGAAGCAACACCTGGTCATGGTAAAAAGCATCTACAGCACTATTGAAAGTCAATTGTAAACTTTTTGTGGCATTTATTATTAATTATTGTTTCTTATAGATTTGTGCAGATGTGAAAGTGCATGTGTATCAAAAGCAGTGGTTTAGGTTGCTGGACAGAACCCCCCCCCCAAAAAAACAAAACATTGGTATGTGTGTGTCTATATGACACTGTTTTTACCCCATGCATACATATAACACAATATTGTTTTGTGCTATACATAAGCCAAGGCAAATTTGTGTGCTATTAATACTGTTTGACAATGTGGTGTAATACTGTAGATATGCCTAACTTTTGCATGTTATACATACACCTAAACCTAACCCTTACCTCAACCACACTGGAGTTCTTATTTTCAACACACAAACGCTAATCTTAGAGTACATCTAACCCTAACTTCAGTATGTTTAAGTGTTGCCTAACCTTAACCATTGTATGCATGGGGTGATAGCCTACTGAATGTTTTGTATGATTTGAGTGGATAGACTGACTCTATAATGTGTTTGGTCCTGGGCTGATATGCAATGCTAGTTTGCCACAGGTATGGATGTACACATACCTGTTTGCCACAGGTATGGATGTACACAGGTTTGCATTTCTGTGTACATCCATACCTGTGTACATCCATACCTGTTTGCCACAGGTATGGATGTACACAGAAATAAAAACTTGTCAGAGCAAAATCATACAAATATATATTATTGTAATTAGGTAATTAAGACCTGGGGCTAGTCCATAATGGCCCAGGGCTGAAGCCCCAGAGCCCAAGCCTAACAATGCTGTAGGTCACTGGTATTGTATTTTAACCACTAACATAACCTCACATTCTTATGTCATGGATTTGCCAAATATCCACTAATATACTAGAGAGATGGTTTAGATATATTTCTGATTAAACAACCATGATTATATGTTTTTTTTTAAATTATTTTCAGCATGGCCAGCTAGTGAATCCCCCGTTTCTGTTGTCATTGGTGACGCAGCATCCACTCAGACTATTATTGCGGCCAGGACCTTGGGGCCATTCACTGTGCCTCTGGTCAGTCTGTCTCTCTGCAGAAGAAAGAAATACTTACTATAGCTAAAATGATTGCTGGTATAATATTTATTAAGCAATTATTTAATTTAATTTTTCAGATTCCCAAATTTTGCAGTTGCAATTCTAATTCAATTCGGCCAGCAGCATAGAGCCCTGTATTGCCCTGCTGGTTTGCTTCTAAAGCTAAGCAGGGTTGGGCCTGGTTAGTCCCTGGATGGGAGACCATTGCTGCTGGAAGTGGTGTTGGAGGGCCAGTAGGGGGCACTCTTCCCTCTGTTCTAAAGATCTTTCCCAATGCCCCAGGGCAGTGATTGGGACATCTGCCCTGCATAGGGTGCCGTTTTTCGGATGGGACGTTAAACGGGTGTCCTGACTCTCTGTGGTCATTAAAAATCCCATGGCACTTATCGTAAGAGTAGGGGTGTTAACCCCGGTGTCATGGCCAAATTCCCAACCAGGCCTCTCACTTCAATCATGGCCACCTAATAATCCCCCTCCTTCCTAATTGGCATATATGACTACTGACCTCTCCACCTGATAGCTGATGTGTGGTAGCGTTCTGGCACAAAATGCCTGCCGTGCATCACCCAAGTGGGTGCTACACATTGGTGGTGGATGTTGTGGGCTCTTCCCCTCACTGTGTAGAGCGCTTTGGGTTCCTTGGAAGAAAAGCGCTATATAAGTTGAATGCATTATTTATTATTCAATTCAGTTGCATTTTTTCTGAAATCATCCATACTGAAAAACTCTGAAATTTTATCAAGATGAAGATGGATTTTCATAAGCTTCTTGCATTTTTGCACCAGGAGTGGCATAGAATCCCCCAACATTAATGTGAAAGACTGATGGAGAGCATGCAAAGATGCATGAAAATCAATTAGTATTATTATACAATTATTATTATTATTATTATTGCACCAAATATTGATTTCTGAACACTTCGTAAGTTAACACATTAGTATTGTGTTGTTTAAATTTGAATGTGAACTTTATTTGCCTTATTCAAGGTCTGACAATACTGTATATTCTTTGTTATTTTGACCATTTGACATTTTTTCAAAAAAATGCTCTGAATTACAATATTTTCATTTGGAGTTTGGAAGAAATTATGTCAGTAATTTATGGAATAAAACAAAAATGTTAGTTTTACACAAACACATACCTATCAATAGTAAAACCAGAGACACTGTTGATTTTTTTATAGTGGTCTCTTACTTCTTCCAGAGCTGTTCGACAATTTGGCATTAGGCTCTATTTGAATTATTTTCTTAAAATAAGGCAATATTTTGGCCACACACAGACAAGCTAAATTCAAAACGGGATTATACATATACAGTATGCATTTAAAGAATAAAGAACGTGTTTTTTCACTTTGGTAAATTCTGCCTTTTAAAAGATTCCAAAATAATTTAAACCCTGTTAGCAATGTGTCTTTATTTGCCTATATAATTCTATTTTTGTAAAAATATTTAATTTGACCTTTGGAGAAAGATAAATGTGTAAATACTGCAACACAACATTTAATAATTTGAATAGAACCATAAACCAAATTTTGGTTTGGATATTGGTTTTTCGTCAGATCAGTTACCAGGCCAGCTGTGCCTGTCTCAGTGACAGAAGTCAGTTCCCAAACTTCTTCAGGACCATTCCCAGTGATGTGTACCAGGCCCGCAGCATAGCACAGCTTGCATGGCACTTTGGATGGACTTGGGTTGGGGCAGTCGTGGCTGACAATGACTATGGTCGTCTGGCTATACAGGTGTTTTCTTTAATAATGTTTATGACATATAAAAGGCATCCAAGGAAATAAGTATTTCAAATGTGAGATTTGTGTCAGAGTTTTCAGTCTAAGCAGTCTAACATCATGAGTCTGGACCAAGCATGCCCACCAGTAATGATGGTTCAAGCCCTGGCTCGGACGATTGTCTGTGCCCTTCTTTCTGTATCCCTGTCTTCCTAGCTTCTAAATAACAATTCCTTACACCATCAAGAAAAAAAGAGAATCAATGTATGCAATTCTACAAAGAATTTGTAATAGATTCTATGTAAAATGGCTTAATTAAATGCATATACAGTGAATGATCTCTAAACATGTTCATACTCCCCGCGCTTCATGGTTCTTAGGGGTTTGAAGAGGAGATTAGAGGGACCGGGGTGTGTCTAGCTTTTTTTGAGACCCTCAATCGGGGGAACCTAAAGAGGGATGTGAAGCGAGCAGTGAACACTGTAACAGACATTAATATGTCAATCCTTATGATGAAACCTCAGGACACGCCAACAGCTCAGTTACTGAACATTCCTTTTTTATTCTCCCCTCCAGCCAGACACTTCTTAACCTTAACAGAACAGGAGTGCCCTCTAGTGTCCGGTTGGTTACACTACATCCCCCCCTTTTAGTCTGAACACTTCTTGTTATTATTCTACATACTTACATTCCCAAGCTGTATATTTTATTTTCTCAGGGAACAAACATCTCAATAACATATAACATTGTTATTTCTTTCCTAAGCCGGAAGCCAGGGTAGACTGCCTGGTCATTCCTGACTCTGCTGAAGGGATTATTCTGCCCTTTTTCTTGACAGCAGGTCTTGCTATGCTAATCCCTCTTATAAATCCATTCTTTTTGGTGGACAGGACATTCTACCTGACCTTGTCACTGTACCATTGACAACTTGCTGAGTTGGTCCTGGAAGAACAGTAAGATGAGCTCTATTCCTTCTTAGTGTCCCCATCTCAGTTTCCACCTGGCGTTGATGCTTCTCCCCGGACCGTGCCAGTGGTCTTCGATGTCCTGATCCACACTTTCTGACCAGGTGTGATGACCGGTAGATTTTTCGCTCTGTGTCTAGAACTGAATGTTTCCTGTTGTTTCTCTTTTAACATCCTATCTTTCCTTCTGAACATTTTCAGGTCAGGCCATCTTGGCGTGAGAGATTTAGGTGGAACTGGGACCGTTGACCTTATTCTCCTCCCCATCAGGAGTTCTGCAGGTGAGATCCCATGAGCCAATGGAGTCGATCTGTAGGCCAGAAGAGCTCTCTGATGGTCTTGGTTCTTTTTTAGCATTTGTTTTACTGTACGCACCGCCCGCTCTGCCTCACCGTTGCTCTGGGGGAATCGTGGACTGCTTGTGACATGTTCAAAGTCATAGTCTCGGGAAAACTCTGCAAACTCACCAGATGCGAACTGTGGACCGTTATCTGTCACCAGTGTTTCAGGGATCCCAAACCTGGCAAAAATAACCTTCAGTCTCTCCACTGTTGTTGCTGTTATGAGTTTTGGCAAGTTTGCAACCTCGATGTATCTCGAGAAATAGTCGACCACTACCAGATAATGGCCTCCTTCCCATTGACAGATATCAGCTGCGACTCGTTGCCAGGGTCTCGCTGGTAAAGGTGTTGGCATCAATTGCTCCGTTTTATGCTGTGAATGCTGACAGCAGATGTCGCATCTCTCCACCAGCTCTCTTACGTCCCTTATAACACCTGGCCACCATACAGATTGCTGTGCCCTTGCAATGCACTTCGTCATTCCTTGATGACCTTGATGAAGTCTTTCGAGCATCTCTCTCCGCATGGGTTGTGGAATCAGAATCCGTTCCCCTTTCATTAGGATCCCATTCTCTACATGGATATCTGCTCTATGAGACCAGTATGGCACGAGATGTTCCGGCACCGTTTTCTGATGTCCTGGCCAACCTTTTTGCGTATACTGTTCTAACTGTTGGCAGGTTAGATCCTCTTTCTGCATTTCCTGAATCTGTTTCAGTTTTGTTTTTGTTGCAGGGATTTGTTGAACTATGAGATCCACAAAAACTCTGCACTCATCCTCCAATGTTTTTTATTTCACGTCCTGATGGCGCTCGTGACAACGCATCTCCCGTGACTAGTTGTTTTCCTGGGACATACGTGATGTTGTACATGTATCTGAGCAGCCTCAGTCTGAACCGAAGAATTCTTGGAGGTAAGTCATCAATTGATCTGTTGCCCAATAGTAAAATTAGGGGTTTGTGGTCGGTATGCACCGTAAATTCCAATCCAAGCAAATATGCACTGAGTCGTTCACATGCCCATGTCGTCGCAAGAGCTTCTTTTTCAATTTGTGCATATCGTGTCTCAGTGGGTGTTAGACTTCTTGAGATGTATATGACAGGCCTCCAATCACCATTTTTTTGTTTCTGCATTAGCACCCCGCCAAGACCATAGGATGACGCATCGGCTGAAACTACAGTCTCGTTGTTTGGACTATATTGTGCCAGTATAGCTGGTGAGCTGAGTTCTTCCTTTACTTTTGCAAATGCTTCTTTCTGCTGTGCATCCCATGTCCAGGTGCTGTCATTCCTTAACAGGTCTCTCAGTGGCTTTGTGAGGGTCGGCAGATGAGGTGAAAACTTCCCGACGTAGTTAACCATTCCCATGAAACGTCTCACACCTGGCTCAGGCATGATGAGAATGGCTTTAATCTTGTCCATGTCTGCTTCGATCCCTTGGGCGCTTATTGTATGCCCTAGGAACTTTACTTTATCGACAGCGAAGACACACTTATCGTTCAGTGTCAGTCCTGCTTTTTCAAACTTCTTCAGCACCTCACATAGTCTCTCGTCGTGTTCGTTTTTATTTTTTCCAAACACAAGGACATCATCTACATGGCAAAGAGCTCCAGTCGTTCCTGCAATGATCTGCGAGATTCTGAGAAATGCTCCGGAGCCGAAGATATCCCAAAAGGAAGACGCCGGAAGCAGTATCTCCCAAAGGGTGTAATGAATGTTGTTAGTGGCTCGGAGTCTTCATGTAAGGGTATTTGCCAGAACCCAGATGTGGCATCTAATTTCGAGAACACAGCTGCTCCCTCTAGCTGCGCTAAAGTCTCATCCACAGCTGGCAGTATGTGTCTCTCTCTGCACACATTCTCGTTCAATCGACGCATCGTGAGATCGACGCAAATCCTGATATTGCCATTCGGTTTTGGCACAACAACCATTCCAGCACACCAGGGAGTAGGCTCTTCAATTCTTCGAGTGACTCCCATTTCCTCCATTCTGTGGAGTTCCAGTTTTACCTTCTCCAGGAGCGGCAGAGGTACTAGTCGTGGGGTTGATAGTGCATGCGGAACGGCTCCTTCCGACAGTTTGATCTTGTAGCTGCCCTCTAATTTTCCGAGTCCCGAGAACACTTTCGGGAACATTGCCTTGTACTGTTCTCCAGGTTCGTGTACATTGGCTACCTGTTGGAGTAACTGTAAGCTTTGGATTGCCGGCAGTCCCAGCAGCGGCATCACTAAATCCGTTACAACATATATATTCTGCCGGATTCTCCTTTTATCCTTCTGCATCCATGCACTAAACGTACCCCTTACTTTCAAAGGAGTACTGTTAGGTCCCAAGATCATCTTTTTAGAATCTTTGAGTTTCCCTTGCTTTTCAGCTGAATACATAGATGCTGGAATCGCTGTAACTGCTGCACCTGTATCTATTTTAAAGGTGATTGGTTCATTGTTCACCAGGGTTTTCTGTTGCCACATGTTCTCTTGTTTTTGGGTCTGGATTGTTCCCAAGAAAGCAGACTCGGTATATGAACTGTCAACTATTGCTTCAAGTCTTTGAACTGACCGGCATACTGTAGCAAAATGGCCTTTCTTTCTACATTTTCTGCATTCCGATTCTCTGGCTGGACACGACTTCCACGGGTGCTGTGGGCTTTTTCCGCATCTTTTACAGGAATCTGTCTGTTTTATTTTATGAGCTGTATTATATAAACCTTGCGTTCTCTGAACTGTCCCCTCTGCTTTTTGCGATGTCAATCTTGCTTTAGATGTTCTCTTTGTTACGACTGCATCAACATTCACTTCTTTCACTTCGGACTTTTCTCGTCTTATTATCGGCTGCTGACGTTTTATTTCCTAATTTTGTCTAACCTGAGTTATTGTTTTATCCAATGTCAAATTTGGATCAAGTTGCAGTCTTTCTGATAGCTTTGCATCTCTTATGCCCACTACAATACGGTCTCTTATCATTTCCTCATGGAGGTCGCCATATCTGCAGTGTTCCGCGAGCTTATACACGTCCGTTATAAAACTCTCTGCTGACTCACCAGGCTGTTGAAATCTGCTGTTGAATTTCGCTCTCTCATAAATAACATTATGTCTGCCAA